>JANSMC010000216.1:0-21230 GCA_029299015.1 Ophiostoma montium
TTATTATAAGTTTAATATTATTATAAAACGGGATACTTACTTTTTACCGTTAATTATAAAAACTTTACGTTACGTAGTTAAATATTATTAAATAATTAAATTAGACGTAATTTTCGTGTTTTATTATATAAGAATACGGGAAGGGGATAAGTAAAAAACGGCGTTTAATACTTGTACTAGTTTTTATAAATAATTAGTTACGCCGTTCGGCCTTATAAGTGCCCCGGCGTCGTTTTAACGGTATATTAACTAGGTCTTTTAAGTCTACCTAAATATAAACGCGACGGCTTTTATCGACGACGTTTATATTTACTTAAACGGTTCCCGTACGGACTACTACGCGCGGGTGCGCAAGGTAGTAGATAAGCTTTATAGGGCCGGTCTTTAGTTCGATATTAAAAAGTACGAGTTTAAAGCTTAGGCTTTAAAGTTCCTCGGCTACGTTATTAGGCCGGGCCGTAGACTCGAGATAGACCCGGCTAAGGTAGACGTAATCTAGGACTAGGAAGTCCCGCGTACGGTTTACGTAGTCCGGGGGTTTTTAAGGTTTACCGGGTTCTACCGGGAGTTTATCCTTCGTTACTCCGAGTATACGTCCCCCTTAATAGACTTAACGAGGAAGGGAACTAAGTTTATATAAACGTTAGAGTATAAGGTAGGCTTTTAGGCTTTAAAGAAGGCGGTTACGGAAGGTTTAATATTAGTAGTATAAATCCTAAAGAAACTTACGAGGGTAGAAGTAGATTTATCGGGGTATATTTTAGGGGCCGTTTTATTATAAAAGTAAACGGACGAGGCGTAGTATTTCGTAGCTTATTTTTTAAAAAAGCTTATACCGACGGAGTATAACTACTTAATCTACGATAAAAAGTTATACGTTATTATTACGGCGATACGGGAGTAGGTATTAAAGTTAAAAGGGGAACGTTTCGAAGTATTTACGGATTACTAAAACTTATAATAGTTCTTAAGCCGCCGTTTACTTAACGAGCGTTAAATACGGTAGGCGGAAAATTTCTTAGTAATAGACTATACCTTAATTTACCGGCCCGGGCGGTTATAACTATTATTAGATACGCTATCCCGGCGAGACTAAGATATACTAATAAATAGCGGCAACGACTAGTAGGCCGAACAAGAAGTATAACTTTTTATAAAAACCGTAAAAAAGTTAAAAATAACTAAGCCCCCGCTAGACAAAACGCCCTAGCCGACCGTCGTAGCCCTAGTAAAGTAAGTAGTACGGGCGAATAAAAACGGTCCCGGGGAAATAGGTAAAAAACTAATTAACGAATTAAAGTCGTCGTTCGTAAACGACGAGTTAACGGCGTTATAGTATACGTCTTTTAAAGTTAACCGTCGGTACTAGAAGTTCCGGGACGCGATTTAAAAGAAGGATAATACGGTATTAAAGAAGTAGGGGTTAAATTTCGAATTAGTAAAGTTTTAGTAAAATTCGGAGGGCCGGGTAATTTAGTAAGATCGACTTTAAATCCTGTTTAGGGAGCCCTTCCGTACGCGTTTAATTTAAATTATTTATAACTTGAAACTTACCGGGTATTTAGGTAAAGAAGTTACGTAGACGGTAATTTTGAAGTCGTACATTTAGCTAGTATTAATAGTCGATATACGGTAATTCGTAAAGAACTACTAGCGTTATTACTAAATTAAACCGTAGCGGGATATTAAGTAAAGGCTTTTTAAACTATTCTTCGTTTTAGAACGGTTATAGAACGAGTTTTCCGTAAATTTTATTGTTTACTTACCGATTAGTAAAGGATATACTAATATTATAATAATTATAAACCGTTTAAATAAAACGGTAGTATACGAGCTAATATTAATAATTAAAGTACTAAAGGTAATAAAACGTTTTTTTAACGGCGTTTTTTAATACTACGGCTTACTAACGGCGATTGTATCCGACCGCGGGGTATAATTTATAAACGAATTTTAGGCGGAGGTTTATAAAGCGTTAAGTATTACGTATTAGTTATTTACGGTATAATACCTTAAGACGGACGGAGTAACGGAACGGGCGAACTAAGAGTTAGAAATTTACTTCCGCGTTTTTACTTTTTTTTTATAGTCGGATTAAGCCTAGTTACTTTTATTCGTTATAGTCGCTTTAAATAACCGGGTTAATACCTTGACGAAAATATCGCCGTTTTATATACTTTATAACTACTATATACTAGTAATCGACGAGTTAGTACTAAAAGCCTAACGGCTAGCCGCGGTATCCGGCGACGCGTTAGTAAAAAGATAGCGCTAGGGTACCGTATACACGTAGACGAGTATAAAAGTCGCTTAAAAAGTATAAGAAGCTTAGGCGAATAAGTACCGTTAATATATAAACGTATTCTAATAAGGGGAGCGCGTATAATTCCGAATACGCTACGTTAAAACCGTACGGCTAATAAAAAAGCTAGACTAGGTAGTATTACCGTACCGTATAATACGTATAATAAGTAACTATACCGTAGAATTAAATATACCAAAAAGGATCTATCTAATATTTTACGTAAGTCTAATCCGGCGCGGCGACGACGACCCGCTCCCGAGTTAGCGGGTAGACTATACTAAGCCGCCGCCGTTAACCGTAGACAGCTACAACGAGTACGAAGTAAACGATATCCTTAAGTACCGCCGGAAGGGCCGCGGTTAGTAGGTATACGTAAAATAAACCGGGTACGCTACGTTAAATTAGGAGCCGTTAAAAACGATATAGGAGACTACGGCCCTAGACGAGTACGAGGAGCGGGTATACCCCCCGTAGCGGAAGGCGCCGGGAAGGGGGAAGTAATATTATAGGCCAAAGGCCTTAACGTAGCGTACGACTACGCCGTACGCCGACCTTAATAGGTAAGAGCCTTCCTAGGTTATATAACCCTAGACCGCGTACGTAAGAAGGCGTCGGGTAGGTTACTTAACGAGGGCGGATACTTTTAGACCCCCGCGGGCGTCTAGTATAGCGATGTAAAGTATACGTATTATTAGATACCCGCGGGCGTTTAACGTACGAGGGATACGGTAGGGTAAATCTAGACTACGTAACCTTAGGCTTGATATACGTAACGGTAGGCGGTTACTTAATAAAGGTAGTTACCGTTAAACGCCCGCGGGCGTCTGGAGGGTAGGAGTATACAAGGGAGGCGGGGTCGAGGTATATAGGGGAGGGAAACTTTTAGAGTGCAAATCCCTCTCTTTTCCTTTCCTTCTATAAGATTAGTTATTTCGATAATTTAGGAGTTTTTACGTACGCCCTCGCTACTAGGACCCTTATAGTATATTATAATATTAAGTAAGTTAAATACTATTACGGGATACTTAAACGCGCCTTCGAAATTATTTATAACGAGTTAAAGTATTTAGATCGCTAATTAATACTATAAATAGTAGTAAAAGCTATTAACGATACTACGGGGCCTAACGGTATTATACCGATACTCTTTATCTTTAAAGCGTACCCCCGTACCTCCAAAATTTCCGCCCCGACGCTTATAATCGTATAACGTATTACCGCTATCCGGTCGGTTATAAAAGATTTAGAATAAGCCCGGGCTAAACGGTAAATTATAAATACCCTACGAATATAGAACGGGCCTAATATACCCCCGCCCTGGTTTATAAACCGGGTACTTATTTATTGGGAGGCCCGTAGTAACGGAATAAATACTACCGCGATAAAATAAAACGGCCCGTTTACGGTTACTAAGGTAAACGCCGAAACCGTTATCGTCGATAATAGTAACGGGACGTACTTAGAGTTCCGTAGTATTTCGGTACGGGTTTATAAAAAGGTAGTCTATATACCCGCGCCGGCGCCCCCGGCGTACCTTCTTTACGGGCGACCCCGAGGTACTAGCTATACCGCGCCGGTTATAAACGAGATACGTTATATATCTAGTACGAGCTACTCGGCGGTTTTAAACGGTACCCCGCCGGGTATTACTATTAAATAATCCGTTAATATAATTACGGCTAGGGCCGTCGTACCCTCCGTTTCCTAGTAATCCGTAGCGGCGGAATTAGTTAAGTACGGCGTACTACTAATAGCGGGGTAACCCGTTAATATAACTACGCTTATAGCCGGTATACTACTAGCTTCCTATATACTACTAGTAACGGGGTAACCCGCTAATATAGCTACGCTTATAGCTAGCGTACTACAAACTACCCGTATACCGGTAGCCCCCGTAGTTACCGTTAAGCCGGGCATAAAACATCTTACCGCCCCTAAAGCCGGTCTACGATATACTAACCTAACTATCGGTACTACTAGTATAGTAAAAGCCTTATAACTAACGATCCCGAGTACTAATAAGCCCGGCGCGGTAACCCGTATACTTAGTAAACGCCGGGCCCCGCCTTCCGCCTTTACGGCTTTATATAGTACCGTTTTTATAGTTTACTTTACCGTACTACTACCTACGCCGTTATACGAAGTATCCCGCCGTACGGAAATTTTTAAGCTTTTAAAAAAAAGTATATTTAAACCTATCCTTTAGGATATAGTACCCCCGGGTATACGTATTTTTAACGGGCGATTTATAAATAAAATTAAATACGCCGGTACGGCGTAAGCCGTCGAAAAGAGCCGTTTTATAGTATAAGCCTATAACGATAATAGTAAAAAGTAAGTACTTACCGAGTCGCTTACTATTTAACGGATAAACTAACGCTTACTCCTTTACTTTACCCCCGCTAAAATAATATTAAGATACTAACTCCTTTTACGTAATATTTCGTAAACCTACGTACAAGCCATATTATACTTACGCCGCGAATTCTTCGTTAATCCTTACAAAAGTACGTACGAGTTTTTAACGATACCCGACGACGCCGTCCTTCGTATCTTTAAGCTACTATACGGCGTACTCGAGGCCGGTAACTCTTAGTTTACTACTTATACTAAGTATTACGTCGATAAACTCGGGATACGCGCCTTACCCTATAATATATACTTTATAATCCGTAAAAATAAAGTATTTAGTATTATTACTATATAAACGGATAATACGTTTATTCTAAAGGATAAACTATTCGTTATAGTAAAAAAAAATAGTATCCGGTCCGCCGGTTTTTTCGTTAAGCCCCGGGAAACGTTAACGACGTTTTCCGTACTCAAATTTAATAGCGAAGTACTCGAATTAACTAACGATAGTTTACTTACTCTTTTATAAAAAAGCTAAGTAGTTAATATTAGCCTCGTAAATTAAAATACTAAGATTAACAAAGGTACTCGCGGGAAAGTCTCGAGCCTGTTTAATATTCACTAATAGTACGTCGTTTAGCGTATACGGGGTACGTACGTAGTATCGGTATACTAGCCGGAAGCGGCGTATAATCTTAACGCCGCCGTTTAGTATACTAACCCCGGGCAAAAAAAGGTTAATACTTTTAACGAGCGTTTTCGCTAGTAAATAATAAACCCGACGTACGGGCTACGCTTTATAAAACTAGATAAAGTAACTCTTTAAGTAGTCGTTTTTATAAATGCCGTTTTTATTACGATTTTTCGTCGTAAATCGGATTCGTAATAGTTATCCGCGATACTATGGGATTAAAGAATATAGTATACTAATTGTCGATTAAGTGTAAAAGGGTTACTAAGAGCGTCTTTACGGCTAAATTGTACGCCCTAGTATATAGATTTAACGTAGCCTAGTATATTAAAACTACGATCGACGATATTTTCGGCCGGTAAATCCCGCTTATCGTTTATACCGATAATAAATCGATCTTCGACGCGGTTACCCGCCTCGGTACGACTAGTAAAAAACGCCTAATAATTAATCTAGCGATTATCCGGTAAGCCTACGAACGGCGCGAAGTAGTCGAGATCCGTTAGATCGTAGGCGATAAGAACCTAGTAAATATAATAACGAAGTCGAAAAAAGTATACGACGTCTTAGCTCGGTTTATCGATACTAACTATATCGACTTAAAGGTAAAGGGATAGATAGAAAAGACGTAAAAAAGTGTTTTAATTTTATACTATTTTATATACGGCTATTTTTCTTTTATTTTAATTATTTTTATTACTTTTTACCGTTCTTAAGTACTACTTAAACGTACTTACGAGCCGGGCTATAGATTTAATATCTATTATAACCCTTTACAATTATTTGCGCGTCTTTCCTTTTATTTTATTACAGCGTCGAGATATATCGCGATACGAGGTATTACGACTTTAAAAAGAAGAGCTAGTATTAGTAAACAAGTCACGTAGAATAAAGGGCCCACTCCAAACGCGCGTACAAAAAACCTCTTATCCGACGCTAGTATCCTAGATAGTTAGAAAAGGATACAACTCAAGCCTCTTAATAGATTATCTACATTCTCCTTCGACGGAACGAAGGCGTGGTGTAGGATCTGAGGAGAGTGCTAAGTCCTTATTAATTGAATCCTTTCTAATCCCTTTCGACCGAGCACCCGGAATTCCGGAAAACCCCTATTTGGTAGTACCTATAGTACCGACACAAGGAGACTGGGGCAACGCAAAATACTCTATTATTTACTCGTGACTCGGCCTTGGGCCTACTCCGTAGTCGTTTGGCGATATGCAGCACGGGGTACTCGCAGCCTATTTGTAAATTTACCCCTTAGAGCAACGGGTGCTCGTGCTCGGCGTTGCAATATTAGCTGCCGTCGCTGTATCTTTGCGACAGACCTGGCGGCCGTTCCTGCCTGTTCGTTTTCCAGTCGGAGCCGTGGGGCATGCTTTGGATGGGGAAAGTGGGTTTCACGGGCCTCGGCTAACAGTTGCGCGTACTCGTAGCATACCGCTGCGATAGCTCGGTTCAAGTTACAGCGATTGTGCGAACAGGCTGCAACGTGCTGCGAAAGTAAAATCAAGAGCATAAACATCTATGAATTTGGTGATAGAAAATATATTCAGCAGACGTTTTAGAAAAAAAACAATAAACAATAAACGTAAACGCACGCCTGCAAAGGGACATGCCGGTTAGAACAAAAAAAACGATGGCGACAGCTCCAACGAACAAAGTCCCTTTCCACAGTAGAGACTCAGCCTAGTGCACTGTGTCCCTGCATCCTATGGCATGCTGGCCAGACCGCTTGCAGTTGAAGGTCTGCGTTGCTGGGGCAAGGTACTGAGCCTGTCTCATATTATCCTGCCATCCGAGGCGGCTACAGATGCATTTGAGTTCACCTGCTAGAACCCTGAGACTGACAACAATGCAATGCAAATAGCAAAGATGCAGCTGTCTGTACCCGTGTTGGCACTGTATTCACTGTGGCAAGAGCCAGGTGACGGCCGATGGAGCCACTTTTGTTACCCCAAAAATCGACCTCGGCATTGCGGGGGCTCCACCTGCCTAGAGGCACGAATCAGCATGTCAGCAGTTCGGCTTAGCTCCGCATCTGGCCTGGCCGGGCGCCATCAGTGCCTATGATGGCGCACCTGTAGGGGCCCTGCTCGGCAGGCCGACGACGAGGCAGGCGCATGTCTGCTGCTTCCCCTACTTCTTCCCCATAATAATACTGCGCTGCAAACCCCACAGCACTTGCTTTCTCCAGATTTTGGTCATTGACCTTGTCCTGTCTTCTTCATATTTCTTCTCTCTTGTCTGCCCTTGTTTTCTCTCCCTTCTCCTTCTTCTATTCTCTTTTCTTTCTCCTCATCTCTCCTCCATTTCATACTTTTATCTCTTCTCCTCCCACCTTACGACTCCCCATCTTCACCTGAATCACGACACTTACGACCTTCTCCTTTACATCTTATTCCTTCACATCTTTCCATCAAAATGGCGCCCAGAGTGATCGTTGTCGGCGGTGGTCGTACGTATTCCCTTAACATGTGATTCCCCTCACATCCCCGACGCAGGCAAAGCGACCAGCTTGAATGCGCTGCCGTTAGAACAATGCGCTGACCATACCTTTTAATCTAGTGTCCGGCCTCAGTGCTGCTCACACCATCTACCTCGCCGGTGGCAACGTCGTCGTCGTTGACAAGCAGAGTAGGTCTTTCCAATAGACTCCGCCAACTGCGAATCTCATACTGACTCTCTTTTTCTAGGCTTCTTCGGCGGCAACTCCACAAAGGCTACCTCGGGTATCAACGGTGCCCTGACCCGCACCCAGGTCGAGCTCGGCATCCAGGACAGCGTCCAGCAGTTCTACAACGACACACTCAAGTCCGCCCGTGACAAGGCTCGCCCCGACCTGATCCGTGTCCTGACCTACAACTCTGCATCTTCCATTGAGTGGCTGCAGGACATCTTTGGCCTGGATCTGACCCTGGTCTCCCGTCTTGGGTATGTTGACTTTTTGGCATTTGCAGCTATCGCATACCTGGCAACCCGCTAACACCGCACAGTGGTCACTCCCAGCCCCGTACCCACCGTGGTCACGATGCAAAGTTCCCCGGCATGGCCATCACCTACGCCCTGATGCAGCGTCTGGAGGAGCTTGCCGAGGCCGAGCCGGAGCGTGTTCAGATCGTGAAGAAGGCGCGCGTCACTGGCCTCAAGAAGGACGGCAACGTGATCAGCGGTGTCTACTACGAGTCTGGTGGCGAGAAGGCCGAGCTGGACGGCCCCGTCGTCCTGGCCACCGGTGGCTACGCTGCCGATTTCACCGACACTTCGCTGCTGAAGAAGTTCCGCCCCGACACCTACAACCTGTCCACCACCAACGGCGCCCACGCCACCGGTGACGGCCAGAAGATTGTCATGTCCATTGGCGGCAACGGCATCGACCTCGACAAGGTTCAGGTGCACCCTACTGGTCTGGTCGACCCCAAGGACCCTACTGCCAAGACCAAGTTCCTGGCTGCCGAGGCTCTGCGTGGTGAGGGTGGCCTGCTGCTCAACGCAGACGGCGACCGCTTCTGCGACGAGCTGGGCCACCGTGACTACGTCTCCGGCATGATGTGGAAGGAGAAGGACAAGGGCAAGTTCCCCATACGCCTCATCCTCAATTCCAAGGCGTCCAACGTGCTGGACTTCCACACGCGCCACTACTCTGGCCGTGGCCTGATGAAGAAGATGACGGGCAAGGAGCTGGCCAAGGACATTGGCTGCACCCCCGAGCACCTGCAGAAGACGTTCAAGACGTACAACGCCATCGCCGAGGGCAAGGAGAAGGATCCTTGGGGCAAGAAGTTCTTCCACAACGGCCCTCTTGACATCAACGATGACTTCCACGTCTCCGTCATGGAGCCCGTTCTGCACTTCACCATGGGTGGTGTTGAGATCAATGACAAGTCCCAGGTCCTGAACCAGGAGAAGCAGCCGTTTGAGGGCCTGTACGCCTGTGGTGAGCTGGCTGGTGGTGTCCACGGTGCCAACCGTCTGGGTGGCTCGTCGCTGCTGGGCTGTGTCGTCTACGGCCGTGTCGCCGGCGACTCTGCCAGCAACTACCTGTTCCAGAAGGCTCTGAAGTCGTCTGGCACGGGCTCGGCTGCCCAGCGTCTGGGCCAGATTTCTCTGCACATTGACCCCTCGCAGCCCGGCAAGATCTCTGTGGAGTGGGGCAACGGCAAGAAGGCCGCCATCGGCTCCAACGATGACGACAGCGGCTCCGGCAGCAGCGGCTCCGGTGGTGGCTCGGGCGGCAGCGAGGTTGCTCCTGCGCCGGCTGCCAAGGCCGCTCCCAAGGCCTTTGAGATCCCGGCCAAGGAGTACAGCCTGGAGGAGATTGCCAAGCACAACACCAAGGAGGACCTGTGGGTTGTGGTCAAGGGCGTTGTCCTGGACCTGACCAACTGGCTGGACGAGCACCCGGGCGGTCCCCAGGCCATCATGAACTTCATGGGCCGCGATGCCACTGAGGAGTTTGAGATGCTGCATGACGACGAGGTCATCCCCAAGTACGCGCCCACTCAGTGCATTGGCCGGGTAGCAGGTGTTGAGCCCACTCTCGAGTTTTAAGCGAGGTGGTGAAATGTGACTTTTGAGATACGATAGTTGGTTCCAGTCGTTGAAACGATCTGGGCATATTGTCATTTTGTTCCTTTTTAGGATATGAGTTTGTCTAGTTATTTGCACGTGCTTCTCATGTAATCTAAGCCTATTGTTACTCATTCTACGTTCAGTGTTATGACAGTCTGGGAGCACGATCCTGCGAGCAAGATCGTGAGCATATATCACATGATACAAGAGAACACGGGGTACTGCACGGGATAAGCATAAATGGGTGCTGACATGTGAATTGATACGAGTAGACAATTGTGGAGACGCTGATGTGGAGAGCGCTACCCCGTACTCCGTACGAGTACTCGTACATGCGGTCCCACAAAACAGAGTCCTCCGCTTCTTAACTCGGCTCAAGACTGCCGACATCACCAAATCTATCCGCGAGGACAGAGACGGAAACGACATGGAGCGGCGGTGTAGATATACCGGGTTGCATCGCATCGGCATGACGATTACCGTTCCAACAAGACTGGAGTTTGGATTCTCACAATGCGACTGCAAGACTATGCGCCCACTTTATCCTTCGTACTTCGTACTGTATTTACAGAATATTTGAAGGGTCGCCATAGAACTCATGTACTATTAGGACAGAGTGCTCTATACCTAGATGACAAGTCAAGTGGACAACTCGTACTTTCAGAAGTCGCCAAGTGTTGTTGTGTGAAGCGGACATCCAACCACCGGGATGTATCGCATCGTGTGCTGGATTCATACTCTTGACAGCGAGTGACTTGGAGACTCTGGGACCATAATGCCCTTCAAATAGAACCCTGCAAAGTACAATTCGAGCACGACTCAATCAAGAGTGTATTGCTTCCGACACCTCAGACAAGGAGTAATAACCCATCTGTAGGGCGAGCCGACAGCCAGGCTGTAGAACATGCAAACCACACGGGCATCTGAATGGGCGTTTGGAGCACCGGACATATAACTTTGATTGTTTTGGATCTTGTATATAGCATCGGCAATGCATTCTTGCTACGGCAGGCAACCTAGAGACACCCAGAGGTTGTAGCAATACCTCCTGCGTCTTCTGCATGGCGACTACCCGGACCACGTCCGCCTCAAAATTCCAATGTTGCCGGCGTTTCCAAGTGCAATGTACGGAGTAGATACTGAGGCTAGCAACGAACAGTCTGGTGATGTTTGGGCAACTAGCTATGCTGGAAACTGCCAGGTGTCACATAGACATGGCTCGATTGTACCTCTGTACAGAACCCACTTACATAAACAGTTGGTTCCTTACCCGGAAGAGCGCATGTTCAAAAACATCAACCATAGGTCATCTCAGCTCCTGTGATATTGGAGGCGGCAAGATACCACTATCATATGCTGAGCAGTCTTAGTCCGTGGCGAGGATACCAGATGTTCATTTGATCACCTGCCAAATGCATCGCATAAGACGGGCAGTAGCATGCACATGTCATATCACCATCTACACGTGTCATTTGATTTTCCTGTCGACCCTTGGAAAATCTCACACACACTCACAGGCAGAAGGCTGACTGGACTTTATACCATACCGAGTACTGCCGAATACAAGTCAAGCCAAAGGCTCCAAGGCACAGCCGGAAAAAAAATAGACTTGCAAAAGAATTTTCGATTTTATGCATAGGGCAGAGCGATCGTCGACCGTGCGCACTTGCGCGATCTGGTGTACGCCTCCTGCTCACAGGGTGGCCAGGTCGAGGCACTCTGCCAAAAAAGGACATGATCGAGCAGGATGCAAAGTTGCATTTTTTCTTGGCTTCTACAAAGATACGTTCTTCCCGAGGCCCCAATAAGGGGCAATGCAAAATATGTCTACTCGTACGGGGCAGTGAGCCTTGCTTATTTGTAAGAAAAGAAAAAAAAAATACGAACAATTTAGCCAAGAAAGGCAGTGCATCTTGCTTTATTTTGGTGGTTTTTACCGAGATGCAGTAGTGTGGTGACAAAGCAAACAAAGAATTAGTCAAGGCACAGGTAAAAGGTGATAGCAAGAAAGGCCGAGCCGTGGCTGCAGAGATGTCTCGAACTTGCTACCACGCCTGGTATATCCTGCATTCGACCAGGTATTAGAAAAATAGGGGACGGTGAATTGTGAGTAGGGCTGATCTAGAACCCTTCTTCTTACCGAAGTAAAATGTGATGATCCCATCATTTTAAACAGCATTGCGTTCGGACCTCTACTCTGAAGCTGTGGTCAATTTTGGCACATTAGACCGCTACTTGATCTGTCCGTGTCCTGTACCTTCTCTGCATGACCGAGCATCAGCACGCCACAGGCATTACAATACTCCGTAGTACACCGTATATAAGGCAGTGTGGTTTTTGGGGAGTATGCTGTAGTTTCATTGTGGGATTCTGACCCCGAAGCAGCCAACAGGGACTGCTGGGGGAGGACGCCGTCTACTCTGTACGCCACTCCCCTATTTCCTGCATGTTCTGTACCACGCTCACGTCTACAGAGCCACCAACATGTTGATGTCCGAACGAGAAAAAAATCACTGGATACATGATGCTCGTTCCTCGATGCCCTGGATGCTACGACTACTCCGTACTCATACATGTGGGCTCCGGGCAAGTCTATTTTTGTATTGACCGTTTGAATGCTGATCACTATGCAGGTTTGAGGCACCACGTCAGTGGTCCTGCAAATATGGTCCTCTCTTGCGCAGTTGCATCTAGTGTGATCCGTCAAGACTGTGCATGCATAACATAACGGCCTGGTGTTGATGATCCTGGAAAAACCGACGCGCTGTGGACTGATCTGCCCTGCTTCCTGCGCAGTTTGGCCTGTTGCACGTCGCCGGTTTCACTTTCTACTCGTATTTCATCTTGACAGATTCTAGACACGGCACGCGTGTGACTCGCAAGGCGAAAAGGTGTATCACGCTTCACACTTTTGAGACTTGCTAGCAAATACGAGTAGTACGTACCTTGCTCTAGTGGCTGATGGCTACGAAGTACGAGTACTCGTACAGGACATGACACACGGCAGTGAGATGAGGGGATACGGCCAACCGCCCGGGCACCATTTCCGTCGTTGATGCAACCGAGGAGGGGTCTATGCGACTCAAACACCGACACGTCCAACCTGCAATAACTTTTAGGAATACTCCTCGTACAAAGCCTAGCAGTCAGGTAAGCCCAGATGCTTGAGGAAGAGGCTCAGCATGCATCATCCAAAGCTGATGTTGTGTTCGAGTAGCTGAGAGTACGATTTCGAGTTCTCGTTGACCAAAGAAGCTCGTCGACAACTTCGTACCGAGTACTCCAGTCTAGGCGGAAGGCACATATGAACGGCCTTGTGAGGAAGTCTCCGCTACGAGTACTCGGTACTTCCGCTGGTCAGGGTCTCATGTGTTCTCTCCGCTTTTTGGGTACATGCTCGTACTCGTACACCGCACATCTCGCTAGGCGGGCCTCCGCACTCAACAGGCCGGGGTCACAAAGAGAAAACTCTCAAAGGACAATGAAAAATGACAAATGGACAAAAAAAAAAAAGAAGATAAAATAACGACAAGCCAGATGGTGGACCCTCGCAGTTCAGCGGACCAATGACGGCACACTGCGACCCACCCTCTGCCCTTCTCTCCTCATTTTCATTTCATCCTTCTATCGCTCCTTCCATCTCTTGTCCATTCAAACCCCGGTCGTCGCTCTTATCCGGTGGCTATGTACGAGTACTGAGTACGGGTACATGTGCGCTGTAGGCATGCTGTACGACGTAGGCAAAGAAGCACACAAGGCATCACACGTCAAGACATTTGTTTTTCACGATTCGTTTACTCAGTACAGAATGGCTCCTTGACAAGGGTCTTCCGGGGTTGCATGGCCGGGTACGTACCTGCCGAGGATAATCCCCTGGCTCTTTCTGTTGGTGCCATTGGCGCTCTTTCTCTCGACGCTATTGCGGAGAACGTTCCCTGGTTCCTTCCTCCCCAGTCCCCAGGCCCGGCCGCGCAATTCTTTGACGTACGGAGTACAGAGTACAGAGTACTCAGTGCTCGTACTTTCCCGTAACGCTCCCTATTGCTCCGTGCTCGCCCTCTCCTTCCTTGAAGAGAGATCCGCTTTTGTTACCCACTCGCACACCACCGTCCACAAAACCGTACGCACCACCCCAAACTTATGCATGCCCAGCGCCCAGGCAGGGTGTGGTCCACTACGACTCCGTAGCCGAGTCTGGTTTCCCTCCACTTGCTCCTTCCCACCAGTATTTCGCGCCGTCACTTCTCCCTCCTCCCCCGTCTTTTTTGCACGCTTCCCTTCTCGCCTGGAGTATCACACCTGCTCTTTCCCCATACGTTCACATAAGGACTATTACCGGCCCCTTCTCCTCTTTTCCCACCTTTCCCTCCTTCCTACCTACGAAGTACCCTTCTGCAGTCGATTTCCTGTATCCACCCACCACCCTCTCCACACTTTGGCTCTTGCTTTTTCTCTTCCTTCTTCTCATCGTCGACCTCTTCCCTCTTCCTCCACTTCTTGATTCCTCACCCCATAGCGAGCCAAAGCCTCGCCTCAACTGTTTTGCTTTCGCCATGTTCTGATTTCTAGCGACTTTTCTTCTTTCTCTTCTTCACTGTGCATCTTCCTCTGTCGTATCTTTTCTCTTTCTGTTTTTTTTGCCTCCGCATTTTTTTCTATTTTCAGACATCGTCTCGCTTCGCGCTTCATCCGTTCGCCCGGCATTCAATTTCGCGACGATCGGCAACACCTCCAACAACAGCCTATGCAAACACGCCCCGGTCGAAGCAGCTGCGATCCGAGAGTCGGCTTTGTTGACTAGAGGACACTCTACATCCGGCTTTGCTTGGATCGACAACAAGGCGACAAACGAACAAAACGAACAAGACGACCCTGCCGGCGACGATCGCCTGCTCGAGTCTTGCTTCGACGCAGGAGGAACAAACCGACAGTGATCCCGGCTACACGTGCCAGCCGCGTTCGGGACCGACCCGTCACGACACGTTGACCGTTGTGTCAGCCTTGCAGCCACGACCCGGACCCGGAGCCGTGTCGCCACCATTGCGAGCCCGATCGCGCCACATAACCCGACGACAGTCTATGCACCTCTGGCTCTCTCCCTCGTCCCCAAATGCACACCCACCATCAGCAGGTCTTGACTTATGTTTTGTCTAGACCGCGACAACATCACTTGTGAAGGCGGTCCAACGACTGGACTACATTAGCCGCGACCCCGACGCGACGCAAAACTGTCCGCCGGCAAAGCAGACAATTGATCTCGCCCTCTCGTCCTCCTCGCACATCACCAGCCTCGTCCCCGGTGCTTCCTCTTCCGCCATGGCGGTCTTCGCCATGGGCTGGCGCAAGCCAGACAATATCGCCGGCTCGTCCGCGCAGGCAATCATGGTCGGGTTCTTTGTCGCTACTGGCGGCTTGCTCTTTGGCTATGATACCGGCACTATCAACGGCATTCTTGCCATGGACTCGTTTCTCTACAAATTTGCCGGTGATGGCAAGACAGACCCGCTTGTATCACCACCGCCAGTACTCACGGTCAGCCAGCAGGCCACCATTGTCTCTATGCTGAGCGCCGGCACCGTCCTGGGTGCCCTTTTGGCGGCACCCTTTGGCGACATGTATGGCCGCCGGAAATCGCTGATCGCGTCAGTAGGCGTTTTTGTCTTTGGCGTCATCTTTCAAATATGCTCTACCAATATCCCTTTATTATTGGTTGGAAGGTAAGCCAGTTCAAAGTGGTTTGGCCTGGGATACTTTAGATTCTGACATATCAGGTTCTTTGCCGGTGTTGGCGTGGGTACTGTATCGGTGCTGGTGCCTCTCTATCAGTCTGAAATGGCGCCAAAATGGATCCGCGGCACCCTCGTCTGCGCCTATCAGCTCTTTATCACAGTCGGGCTGTTGTCCGCCTCCATCGTCAACATCCTGACGTACAAGTTGGGCGGTGCGCCGGCATACCGCATCCCTATCGGCCTGCAGTTGAGCTGGGCCTGCATTCTCACCCTGGGCCTGCTTGTGCTGCCCGAAACACCGCGCTACCTCGTCAAACGCGGCGAGACAGATGCCGCAGCGCTGTCGCTCAGTCGGCTACGGCGTCTCGATATCACACATCCGGCTCTCATTGATGAACTGGCCGAGATCAAAGCCAACCACGAGTACGAACTAGCCCTCGGCCCCGACTCGTACAAAGACATCATCTTTGGCTCGCCGCACCTGGGCCGGCGCACCCTGACGGGTTGTTGCCTGCAGGTGCTGCAGCAGCTGACGGGCGTCAACTTCATCATGTACTACGGCACGACGTTCTTTCGCCAAGCCGGGCTGGGCAACGCCTTCTCGGTCTCGCTAATCCTCAACGTTGTCAATGTGGTGTCTACCGTGCCAGGGCTCTTTGTCGTCGAGTCGTGGGGCCGACGCAACCTCTTGATGATTGGCGCCACGGGCATGGGCATCTGCCAGTTGCTGATTGCATCCTTTGCGGCGGCGGCCCCTTCTGATATGGCACATACAGTCATGAAGATCCTGGTCAGCTTTATCGCCCTTGACATTTTCTTCTTCGCGGCGTCATGGGGCCCGGTCGCATGGGTCGTGACATCCGAGATCTACCCCCTCAAGGTCCGTGCAAAGTCCATGTCGGTGTCGACGTCGGCGAACTGGGTGCTCAACTTTATCATTGCCTATGGCTCGCCGTACATGGCCGGCGAGGGCAAGGGCTCGGCGCAGATGGGCACGCGCGTGTTCTTTGTCTGGGGCTCATTTTGCCTGCTTGCGGCCGTGTTTGTCTATTTCATGGTCTACGAGACGAGCAAGATTAGCCTGGAGCAGATTGACGAGATGTACGAGCGCGTGCCGCACGCGTGGCAGAGCAAGTCGTTTGAGCCGAGCTGGAGCTTCCAGCAGATGCGCGACTTTGGCTTTTCCGAGAGCGGCATCCCGTCCGATGAAGTCGCCGACGACGCGAGCCATCACGATGGTGGTGATGGCGGCCACGGCGGCCACGGTGGCCATGCAGACCCGCCAGCAGCAGCGGCAGCCGGTGCGACACCACCGGCGGTGCCGAGTGATGCATCTGCCTCAATAGCGCCATACAACAATGGCCGGAGGCGACCGCCAGCCAGCAGTCTCGAGCCAATATCGACATCACGCTCCGACCCCAGCAGCGGAGGAGAAACACCGGCTGCCAGTGGGCCGGCGTCGTCGTCATTATCGACAGCGTCAACATCCGTGTCGGCGTCGTCTGCAGCCCCTGCAGACAACAAGATGCTGGCGATGATGGGCAACGTCGACTTGTCTTACTAGCCAGGCCTGGCTTGCCAACTAGCTTTTTACGCCCTAATTCTTGCTTTTTACTCATCTAACGACAACCAAAGCGTGCGGTTTTACGTTTATATCATTTCTTCTTTCCTCTTTTTTTACGACGCAGGGATTTTCATTGCTGCTCATCTTGGAATCGGCGAAACACAGAAAATACTGTGTCTTTGATGGCACACGGGGTCATTTGGGTGTTTTTGCATTTTATTTTGATTGCCATTGTCGGGTCGACTTTTGTTGGATATCTTGCTGGTTTTTGTTTATGATTCATACCCATTATTTACTACGTTGATTTGTTGGTTGTTTTTGACCACGTTTTTGCATTATTCCCCCTATTGGTTTGCCATGTGCTCTCCCTGCTACTTGCCGTTGCCGGTATGGGGGGAGGCTCTCTTATCTCTCTGTCTGTTTGTTCTATTATATTTCCTTTCACTTTCTTTCATTCAGCCTTTTCTTGCCGCGTGCCGTCTTCGCTTCTGCATGGGATCAAGAACATGTCCCTCGTGGAACCTTGATGTCGTCGGTGCTGGGTCGTGGAGGAGCTGACCGATATCATGTCTTTCTTCACTTTCTAAACTATTCTTTCGCACCTTGGGGTTGATCTGGCCAATACGGTGGTCAACATCATTGGCATCTACATTTTCTGATTAGGGATCTTTGGGCATTGGAAACGGAATCATTGGGGCCCAAGGGCATAGCTATCTACCAATTTATTTCAGGCATCTTTACTTTATACCAGCTGTGGGTGGCATAAGTAAACATTCATGACAGAGCATGTTTTTTATAAAAAAGGCGACGAACTCTGGTACCGGAAGAGAGCCTGCTGGGTGACATCAGCGCAGAAGTTGATGTCTACAATGCCCCGGCGCAACTGCGGCCGCCATGTCGGCAATGGGCAGATTTGCGCCTATGCAACGGTGGTGCCGGTGACGAGACCCGAAGAAACGGTCCGATACGGTGCCGTCAAGCAGTCAAGCCAGGACTACTATTCTTCCATTCTCAGATCTACTTACAGCTTGGCCAGCACATCATAACGGGTTGTTGCGGGAATCAAGCGGGCGTACCACGCGGCGTCTGCATGACTTTGGAGCTATTTTCTGCGAACGGCCCTATATACGCCACTTTATGCATTGATGCCATGTACGCGGCTGACGCAAGTGCCACCAGTAGAGGGTGAGCGGGTTTTATGGGATTTTATGTCGGAGATGCTGAGTTTCTTTAAGTTTCGGCACCGGTAAACCCCAGACCGGTATATTCATTGTGTATTTATATATATGTATATATATATACTATATCTACGACTTTAACGTCTTAGCCGCTTTTAGTAGTCTTACTAAATTACGGATAAAAAAATATATAACTGTTCGAAGTATTTATAAAAAAAAGTACCTTCGAGTAGCCTTTTTAATCGGGTAGGAAGTTAGTTTAGTTAAAGTATAACTTATTCAAAAGTTTTAACTTAACTCGCCGTCTAAGGTCTTTCCTTAATACTACTCTCGTCGCCTTCGCCTACCTATAGCGATCGTACTTTACCGTCGTTAGCCTTTTTACTCTTACTTCGATCGCTTACTCCGTAATCTTATCGAGGCTTTTAAGGCCTAAATAACCTATACGGAGGTACTAAAGTAGTAAAAATACCGTCGATACTAAGAGCTTATAGCTACTTACCTAGTACGCCTATAACTCGTCGGTAATACTTTAGTCGACCTTTAGTACTTCCTTTACTAACGTAAGACTACTCTAGTACTCTTAAAGTAGTACGATTATAATACCGTACTTATCGTAAAAAAGATTCGGGCTTATATCTTAATTAATCCCTTTTTCTTTAAGTTTATTTATTAATACGAGATTTACTAAAAACGTCGGGTAGTATAATACCTACTATAACGTTTTAAAACCTTTTCGCCCTTAGGATAACCTAAAAGTTACTCTAATCTCCCCGATCCCTAGTACTTTAACTAGTCCCGCGCCGGTCCGAATTATCCCCGTCGCCTTTTTAAACCCTAAAAAACGGCTTTTTAAGTAAAATATATAGGATATAGCGCTTAAATCTAGTACTACTAACTTAGGTCGGAGTTCTAATCCTTTCCTTTACAAGATTAAAGTATAGTATACTATCGTTAATTCCTATAAAAAAAAGAGTACGAGTTACTTATACTCCGCTAACTTTACCTTCTTTTTCTCGACTTTTTTACGTAGTTCTTCGTCCCTTTCTAGGTTTATCTTTACTACTTACCGTATATACGGTAACGGGTAGTTAAAAAGCGCGAACGGAGGTTTAAAGTACTTAAAAATAATCTAACATACCTCCTATATATACTTACTACGAGCGTACCCCAGGCATCTTTTAATTATTCTTTTCGCGGGAGGACTAGTCGGAGTTATCGTACTAGCTCTTTTTCTCTTAAGCCTACTACTACTATAAGTCCTTATACCCCTCGTTTATACTACCGGTATCCTTTAATCGGAACTCTTACTACTTATCTTAAACGCCGTATATACCCTAGCTAGTCGGGCCTTTTACGCGTTACTTTTTAGGATAGTCGCTTCGTAGCGCCTCGTATCCCGTACTATATTTATACTTACGATATCGATTAACGCTAAATTAAAAAGTTTAGGGTCTTTACTCTTAAACCGATCGTTAATATCGTTATACGCTTTCCAAAAATAGTTATACGTCGCCGCCGACTTTATAGTCTCGAACTACTTATTACCCTAGACGCGTTACGACCGTAACTTCCGGGCTTTAAGTATTACTAGAGTATACTCTTCCGTTTACTTTTTAATTTATTTAAAGCCTAAAGGAAAGTTCTTTTAAAACTAATCAAGCCTTTCGTCGTTTATATCGCTCGTAAAGTCGAAAGTCGTCTCGTAACGCTTAAATAGGAACTCTAGCCTATCGAATACAACGAACTTTTTTACCGTATTTATTACTACGATAAGCTTAACTAAGACCGTTTTAATAATAAGTTCGTTAATTATATTTACCTTTTTCCGGTATTACTCGTAAACTAAGTTCGACTAGGCGCTCTCGGCGTATACGAGATCTCCGATCCGTTAAAAGCCCGCCGGGTCGGAGGCGATAGCCGTTACGGTCGATAATACCCTAGTCTATACCCGTAAGTTATCTTTTTTAAATACTCGCCTTATCGTATCGGCGAGCCTTTAATCGGATATATCCCGATTAGTACTCTTTAGTATTTACGGTTCCGGGGGCTTGTACAAATCCTTCGGATTTATAAACTTTTAAAAGTCTCCCGCCTTTACCTAGGCGACTAATACCTAGTCGAACTAGTCTACTCCCTCGTTAAAATAAACGACCCTCTTCTTTATAAAAGTTAAAGTACTTATAATCGTAGTCTAAAAAAGGTAAAGGGTAAGAGTTCTACTCGTAAGGTTAAGGTAATTATTATAATTAGTTTGTTTTTGATTATTTCTTATCGTGTTTTTTCAAAGATCGTAAATATCAAGATAATACAAATAACCCGGGCTTATAACTGTCGAATATACTCTAATCGGAGTATATCTTGTATATCTCCTTCAAGATCTCTTCCCTAGCCCTCACAAGAGGGAAAACTCTAGTGTATCCCCGGGGAGGCCCGGGGGATACCCCGGGGGGGCACCCCCTAATTAGCTAAAAGCCCCTATTAAAAGTAGATACATACTATACATCTTTGGGACCTCCGATCCCACCTCCAGTTCGACATAAGACGTTTAATAAAGTCAGTCAAGTTGTTCTCCACTGCATAAAATAGTATTTAGAGAGAGGCCGTCGGGACCCTGAAGCTTGTAGGCTGTCAATCACGACACGTGATAGCATTTGCTTCTCGGTGCTGACTAATGCACCATATGGCGATCCGACTGTCTGGATGAAATCTCGCCTGGATGCATCAAAGAAAACATACCTTAGGGCGTGATGCAGTGAGTCCTGCACGCTGCAAATATTTGCAGCGTGCAGGACTCCTGCCTTATTGAGCGAATACATAAATTGTGTACGTATGTGGG
>JANSMC010000217.1:0-21154 GCA_029299015.1 Ophiostoma montium
AAAAAGGAACAGGAGAACAACAGAATACAAGGAGAAGGAGGGGGGGGGGGGGGAGAAAGAAGGGGGGGGGGGGGGGGGGGGGGGGGGGGGGGGGGGGGGGGGGGGGGGGGGGGGGGGGGGGGGCATAAGGGTTCGCAGGGCAGCAGACGAGTGCGTGCGGGGAGCGCTCTCTGGAGAATAATCCCGCGAAAATGCCGACGGATGAGAGCAAAGCCCGAGTGTATGAATAAGCATGGAAGGAGAAGGAAGTAAGAAGATCAAAATATCAGAACATCGAGATGATAGAATTATGAATCACTGGAAGAGAAAGATGTCAGAATAATAAAATACTAGAAGAATAAATCATTACTCGTGAAATAAAGAAAAATAATATTCACGTAAGTAAAAAAAAAAAAAATCAGTAAATAAATATGACATCTCAACAATAAGAAAGAGCACGAGTATTACAAGTATCACCATGAACAAGTACGAGTACAATAAGCTCAACCACAAGTACCACAACACTTCAAATCCCGCTACTCTCAACATTCCACGGCTCTCATGATGACGATGGGCAAACAACCAGTCAAAAGCGGTGTACAAAGTGAATCAGTCGGCATCCGGCGGAAATACAATGGCCGCTTTATTTTCGGTGAAGACGACTTTAAGAGGCAACTTTGAGCGACGAGCAAAAAGACTAAGAGAAAAAGACGATCCAGAACTAACAGTTTGCACTACTGCACCATTGGCGCAAGGGTTGCTTGCTGTATCTTGCTCACCAAAAAGAAGAAGGGCCTGGGTCCTGCAATGCAATGCAGCCGCACAGCTGTTTTTTTTGTTTGATTCATTTCTTTTTGCTCTTTGGATTGTCTTGGAGGTTGTCGTTGGTGTGATTTGATTTGTGCGAGTCGCCCTGCAGTGTCTTTGCCGTCATTTTAGGCCGGGTCCGCCCTTTCTTTTTTTTTGGTTCCCATTTTCGTTCTTTCTTTTCATCTCCTTTCTTCTTCTTTCTTCATGTCTCCTTTCTTTCTGTCTCCCTTTTCATTCTCCTTCGCTTCACCCTCCGCCTCCGCAAAAAGCGGTGAGGCTTGCCTCTCTGGCACAAGGCTGCCCGATACCGATGCCGATGCCGGGCCAATGTAACAATCCCCCCGGCGCAGGGATGGGCAGATTTGTTCTGTCGGGGATTTTAGGTAAAAAGACCGGGCATGCCAAAACAGACGACGACGACAAACCACCCCATGGCGGTGGTAAAAGTAATGTGCTATGCTATTGAGCGAATAATATCGTACTCGTACAAAGTACGGAGTACTTCTACGTGCATTGCATACTTGGGCAGGGCTCTGCGGCGGATGTGCTGGGAAAGCCAAGCATTGCTACCCACAGCCTCTCTCCTGCTTTTTATGTGGCTGCTGCTAGTCGCTGGCTGCTGGCATAGCGTGACCTATCGAACGCCTACTCCGTAGAGTCATCTGCGCGGAGAAGGGAAAATCAGGAAATGGTTGTCCGGTCTGTTTGCTGACTGAGCTAAATATAGTTGCAGGGATGAGGCGGTTTTTTTTTCTTCTTTTTCTTCTTTTTCTTCTTTTTCTTCTTTTTTTTTCTTTTCTCCTAATGGCTATCCTCCCGTCTTACTACAAAGTACCGTCATATTCCTCGGTTCCTCCTCTTCTCTCGCCAAGTGGCCTGCCAAGACCATGGCGCGACGGAAGGACACGGCGGAGGCAATCCCGGGACGCCGACACATGGCCGCCCTGGTCGTGGCCAGCTGAAGAGCAGTAAAAGCAATAGAGCAAAGCAGCAGAGCAGTACGAGCAGAGCAGCACAAAAAAACTTCCTGACCACAGCCTCGGGTCTGCCGTGCCAAGGGACGTCGCTGACGCCCGATGCGGTGTTTCCTTGTGTGTGCGTGGTGTGCGTCTGTGCCTGTGCTTGTGCCCTGTTGCCCACGCAGAAACCTGGCTGCCTGACCAACGTGGCCGGCTGTCCGACTTGTACTCGTTCAGGATCGTAATCACACCCACACACAATCTTCGCAAGGAACTTTTGGAATCATCAACATTGACTTTTAATTCTATTTTGCCGCCTGTTCCTTTTTTTACTTTGTTATTCTCCGTGTCGCCTCGCGAGCCCGCTTTTGTAGAGATTTATCTGCTCGGCCATCACGTGTACGAGTACTCCGTAGACCATTGTGTTCTTCAGCCGTGCCAAATCCACCCAGTCCCATACTGCGTAGTCGAAATACCAAGCATTCAATGATCAACTATCATGCCAGGCGGGCGACTCTTGGCCCATCTGATCAAAAAGGGCCCGTTTGCCCTTTTGTTTGTCGCGAGTGGGGTCGCCCGAAAAGCCGTTCGCAATTCTGATCGCTCGGTACGAGTGGCAGGGACCCCGAAAAGAAGGCCGTGCTTTTGTTTTTTGCCAACCGGGCACGTGTCTCGCCACAACCAGACTTTCATAGAGCCATGTTCCCTGCCCCCCCCTCTCCCTAAAGAAAAAAACAGTAAAAAAATTGGCCTCGCCGGCCTGGGCATGCATGGCTTGTGGCCCGTGGCCCGTTGGGACTCTGTGTGCGAAATGACCCGAGACGGAGGCACCAATCAGCAGCCGTGCTCTGGGCAAAAGAGGCGGTAGAAGCAGAGCCCGATCTCTGATCAAGAGGAAGAAAGGGCTCGACGGCCACATTGGGATCGTCGGGCCTCATCATAGTAGGGCATCAGAGCGTCATGCACACGTCGTTGCATATCCGAGCGCCGGATATACAGCATTCTTTCGAGTACTCGTACTCAGTATGCTGCTATGCTGCTGCTGCTCGGCATCAAACGACAGTCCGTCGCCGAAACAGAATCTCGCCCTTTGGGTCGGGTGTCTTGGACATCATGATCATCATGGGGGCCGGCCGTGCGGCGCCATCCTTGAGCTTGAGCTCAAAATTGATGAGGAAATAGGCCAGCATCATCTTGATCTCGTTGCCGGCAAAGAACCGACCGGGGCACGCGTGCTTGCCGGCGCCAAAGTTCATGTTGGTGTCGCCAATCGACGTAAACTGCCAGCGGTGGCCGTCCTCGGCTGAGCGGTTGCGCAGCCGCAGGAACCGCATGGCGTCAAACTGGTCCGGGTCGGAAAAGTGCTGCTCGTCGCGCGAGTAGCCCACCTGGGGGGCCAGGATCTTGGTGCCGCGTGGCAGGTGTGTGCCGTCCGACAGGTCAATGGGCTGCATCACCTTGCGGATGAAGCCGGCTGTTGGTCAGTATGTGCTGTTGTACAATCAAGACAGAGAGAGACAGAGACAGAAAACTTACTGATATTCCCAGAAAACCGCTGCACCTCCTTGATAAAGCTGTCCATCTTCTTGAGCCGCACCAGGCTGTCCTTGCGCGCCCACGCCTCGTCGCCGTTGAGCACGGCCAGCGCCTCGTCGCGCAGCTCCTGCTGCACGTCGGCGTACGCGGCCAGGTCAAACAGGCAGTCGACCAGCAGGTTGTTGGTCGTGTGGATCGACGCCGCGCTCAGCACCAGCTGCAGCTCCGCCAGCGCCGTGTAGTCGCGGCGCTCGGCCGGCGGCAGTGTGTCCAGCAGCCACTGGATCAGGTCGTCTGGCTTGTCGTTGTCGTAACAAACCTCGCTCTCCATGTCGCGCAGCCGCTCCTCGACAATGGGCTGCAGCATGGCCCGGGCCCGCGCAATGTCGGCGCGAATGTGCCGCAGGTCGCTCACAAACAGCTGGCCCACGGGCCGCAGCCACGCCGGCATAAACTGCAGCTTGACCACGGCCATGAACACGTGCATGGCAAAGTTGATGCTCGTGTCCATCCACGCCTCGCTGCGGTTGATGCTCGACCCCACAAACGCGCGCCCGCTGAGCCGCGCAATTGCCCGCAGCCCAAATGGGTGCACCACGACTGGTGTCCAGCCGTCGTTGCTGTCGTCGTTGTTGTCGTTGTTGCACGCAGGAAACTCGGTGGCCACGACGTACTCAATCTCCTTGCGCAGCTGCGGCACCAGCCGCGCCAGGTTCTGCGTCAGCTTCGTGCGGATCACCGCCAGCAGCATGTCGCCGTGGTGGCCCAGGCTGAACTTGGTGTACTGGCTCAGCATGGCCTCGTTGACGGCTTCCGTCGCACTCAAAATCTCCTCGGGCAGGCCCTTGAGCTCGGGAATTAGCCGCGCCGGGATCATGACCTGCGGGCCCTCGGTCGCCCGGATCTGGTAGACTTTGCCATAAAACAAATTGTAGCTCTCGCGCACGAGCCGCTCGGCATCAAAGATCCACTGTGTCTTGCCGGCCTTGTACAGTGGCACGTCGAGCCGGTTCTTAATGTTGCTGCTGCGGCCGCGCACGACGTGGATGGTCAGAAGAACGCAGGCTATGGCGACATAGTGCCCCGCGTGGCTGCCAAACGTTGCGGTCCCCGCCGTCGCAAAGCCCGGCAGCGAGACCGGCCGGCTGAGAAAGCTGTATCGCTCCAGCACATTGCTCGCCAGTGACGACGCTATTGATGATGGTGATGCCATTGCTGTGTGTGTGTGTTGTGTGTGTTGGTGGTGGTGGTGGCCAACGGGTGGTGGACAGTTCATGTGTAGACCTCAAATCATGGGCCACAAAAGCTGGTCTTCGGCTAGACCAGTGTCTGTCTGGTGATCGAGGTGAGGACAGACGTCTGCAAAATAACACGTGATGTAGCCGTGTGTAATATGAAGCTGGAATGCAAGACGTTGACAGCAAAGGAAGGTGCGAGCGAGTAGTGCAGCACGTGTCGAGGCAGTCACAAGTGCAAGTCCGAGGAAGGAAGGAAGTAATATGATAAACAGCAAAAGAGAATACGAAAGATAGAGACAGAAAATACGAAAGATACGAGTGCAAGACGAACATATTAGATACAGATGAACGAGGAGGCGTGCAGGGGAGAGCTGCCAGGAGCTCAGGCGAGCACGAGCTCAAACAGCACACGACGATGACGGAGGCCACGCGAAGCAAGAAAAAGGAGAGACAAAAGGCACGGCACCGGGAATGGCAGGTGGAGAAAAAGGGGAAGGAGGCAGACGGGCGATCTAGAATACTGGCGGCAGATGCAACGGCGGCAGACAGTCAGGCCGTAGGCAGCTGGGAAATTGGACTATTCAACCCGATACAGTGGTATGGGAATTGTCTGGAAATACGGTCCAAGCCACGAGGACAGCAAAGAAAGATTAGCATTGCATGAAACAAGGGAGATGGGACACGATCACGGCCCGGCCACGTTGGAACAGCTATTCGTTTTTCGTTTTCAGTGATTTGTATCAGTTAAAATCGAAGCTGCAAAGAGCTGAGTCGGCAGGGCTGCATCTCGGCACGCAAGAGCTACTGCGATTGAAAACCGCCAAAAGCTTCATTCAGCTGCCCAGACATTTGGACTACTTGTCGTCGTGGACGTGACAAGAGAGCACCACTGTTTGAGCTGTCCAACCCTCGTACACGGTTCGAGTTCTCCACATTTTCCGGGTTAGCTACGTAGCTAGCCTGTGATCTGCGGCAGGCCCCCGGATCTCAAGCACGCCTGAAACAGGCCTTTTGTCTCTACGACCCCCGTCTCAGGACAGCCGGCTGGCGAGCTTCCGGCTGCTCTTGCCAAGAGAAGGGCTGTCACTGGTATCGGGCTGTCATTGGATCCAAGCTGTGGGAACAATGTCAAGCTGCCATCAAGCTTGTGTTTGCTCTCATCTACAGACATATGAGAGAATTTCGTCAACCTCTGCAGTCAGGACTATCGTCAAGTCGTTCTCGTCAGACTATTCCTATGAGTACGTACGTAGACCATCGTGCTTCTTTTATCTGCCGAAGCAACAACTGACAATAGTTGAAATAAGTGACAGTCTAACTAAAGTACAGCTCGTCTTTTGACTTCATTAAGAGAATACAATCGATAATGTTAGAAAGAAACACATCCCGATCAGCCTCCGGAATAAATCACACCCGCCCTCGATCTACAGATTACGAGTACTCGTACGCACGAACTCCTCGTGCTTCATCCACGTCCGCCTCCAACTACTGCGTGCTCCGTGTTCGTTTGCCTGCGTGTTTTATCCCAGTTTCAAGCTGCCAACTCAAGATTATATAATCAAACGCGCCAACAACGGCACAAGTGGCCCGGCCCATGCCCCGGCCCATGTTTTTTTAGCGTGCCCGTTTCCGACACTACGGATGCCAGACCAGACGGGGTGGATGCAGTCTCGACGACAAGAAAATGAAGGGAGAAAACACAAAATTTCACGAGAACTTGACAACAGAGAAAATCGTGTAATCGCATAGTCCAGAATCTACTTCCTTGGTTCTGATACTAAAAATATCTCAAAAAAAAAATTTTTAAAGAGAAGAAAAAAAATCAGAAAGAAATAAAACCAGATCACTTTTAGAAATTAGAATATAAAACATACAGACGCAAAACTTAACGAAATGGGTATCAGCAGGTCAGCTATCGTGGAGTCCTGTCCGCCTCCTTTCGACACCGAATGGCTCCGACGGCAGCAGCGGCAGCGACGCCTCCGTGCCCGGCCGCGCGTCGCTGTCGCTCATGGAGCTGTACACGGAGCTGGTGCGCCTGTTGGCGTCGTCGAGGGACCAGTAGTAGACCACGTCGTCCTGCCACCGCGCCAGGTTGACGACGCCGAGCGTGTCCGACATGACGTCAAACAGGCACAGCACGGCGAGGCACGACGTGCGCAGCTGCTGCAGCAGCCAGCGGTTGATGAAATCGGCCTTGTTGCCCGGGGCACAGCGCGTCAGCGTCGACTCGATGCCGTACTCCTTGATGCTGTCCTCCTTGGCCGCCTGCTTGTCCGGGTGGTCGTCGGGCAGCTGCAGCCGCAGCGCCCGCGCAACCGCCACCTTGGCCGTGACTGGCGGCGACGCCAGCAGGTGGTACGGGTTCGTCAGCAGCCGCGGAAACGTCGGATGGGCCAGCACGTCCCGCCAGCTGCGCGACGACAGCGTGTGTCCATAGGCCGCGTCCATGTCCATGCCGAGGGCCGTGGCTTGCTGCTCCAGGTCCAGAACCGCACCCAGCACCTCGTCCTGCTCGTCCGACGGCATATACGCGGGCAGGGCACCCAGGGTCTCGCACCAGCTGCGCATCTGCCGCACGCGCTCCTCGTTGGCCACGACATCGGCCTCGGCCGCCCGTCCAACGTCGTGCCACGTGCAGAGAAAGTGCATGTCCTCAGCATCCAGGTAGGAGGAAAAAGCATCCCGGAAGGCGTCCGAGCAATAGTCCGTCTCGAGGGCCGCTTGGAGCGTCTCGAGGTCGTAGGCTTCGTGTCGCCGGTTGCGCTCCAGGACAATCCGGGCTTTGAGATCCTCAATGATTTCGTCACGTTCCACGCGCAGCTCGTCGCGTCCTTCGCGGGCCAGTCGGAGGTCGCCAACGGCCTGGAGAAGCTGCCGGTACATGGGGTGCTCGACGCGGGGCCGTTGCCCGGATATCCCCAGCAAAACGGTGTCCATGGTGGTCTGGTGCTGTAGTGTCAGCTCGCTGTCCTCGGCAGTGCTCTTATGTCCCGCCCGCGATGTACCGGCGTGGGAGTCGGCAGCTTCACTCGCAAGCCGCTTGAAGAATACCGTCTCGTGGGCCTCCAGCTTGGCATGCTCACGGTGCATCTTTGCGCCAAGCTCGTCGTATTGGTTTTCAAGGGTGGCGCACGTGTCCTCCAGTTTTTTTATCCTGTTGTAGAGCTCCAGGAGGGTTTGTCGCGGCAGATGCCGGTCTTCTTTCGAGCACGACAAGGCCAGCAGGTGCAGGGCGCGGTCGGCGTCGGCCTTTTCCCTTTTCTTCTGTTTCATGAGCGACTTGAGGCCTGCCAGATCCCGGTGGTATTTCCTGGCCTGGTTCCGCTGGTCCTGCAGGTGCTGCCACGACTCGGACATGCCGCTCCAGTCCGTATCCGCCGCGTAGGGGAGCGGGAGAAACTGTCGCATGGAGGCCCATGCAGTCCGATCAGCACTGGATACAGCCGACATTGTAATCCCGTCGTCGTCGTCGTCGTCGTCGTCGTAGTCATCATCATCCTCAAGGTATAAGTGATTCCCATAGGGCTGGAAACCATTGGCGAGATCCTGGGGCATAAAATGGCCGATCGCCATCTTGTCTTCGCCTGCTATGTGGTCACCTTGTACTCGTAGTGCGAGTCCCTGCAGCGGTGGATTGCTAGCTAGAACTGTTGCGCTCAGCTCCTGCACTGTACTTGATCAAGCAACAGGATCGAATCCCATAAACCCACTGGCAACGTTTCTCGACCGCGAGAGTGGACGCCTGCTTTCACTCAAAGACAAAAACAGACGGTCTGAGTATGGCTCTGCTCCGGGAGCCAGAGCATCATTGCAGCTCTTGTGCATCTTGCTGTGGCTAGGGCCTGTTCGCAGCTGCCTGGCAAGTTGATATGAGTGTTGGCCAGTTGCGTCGGAGCCGCCCCTGCAACGCACCGGCCGCATGTCGATGCGTCGGCGGCTGCGCTCGATAGTAGCAGGGCCGGCCGCCCGCTGCAACCGCCTATCGCCGTGATGTGAGCTGCCATCTGCAGCAACTTGAATTTGGTATAGCCGCTGGCTGGTAGTCGGTGTCATTGTAGCAAGTCCCGTGCATTCCTCCCACCGCCGAGAGGCAACCGGGTATCAATAATGCTAGATCAGTCGTCATGCGGTCGCACGGTCTGAGTTGCAACTTGACAGGGGAAAAAGAGAACAACTGAAGAAGCAGAGACAACGGCCATATTAGTACTGAGTGAGCGACATCCCGCGTGCAGGTGGCCCATCCATCACTTGCCGCACGACGGTCAGGGCAATGCATGTGAGTTGCTGTACAGCGTGTGTGGGATGTGGCAGTTGGAACACGGACCAATCATGCGCAAAAGTCAAAACAGGGCGGCCAGTGAGGGGCATTGACTGGACGGTGAGAAGCTGAAGGCGATGTTGGGGCGCCAAACTCCAGGTCCAGCTTGTCATCCGCCAGCCTCGATCCGGGGTGTCCAGGGGCTCGTCGCGACATCACACGGCAAAGCACAGTCTTTCTTGCCAACGCCCTGTTTCCCTTTTTTGGATAACTCGCCCTGTGTAGGCAATCATCATCAGAACCTGAGTCGCGCCACGTTGCCTTTTGTGTAGAGGCAAGAAAATGTGGGATGCACTTCTGCTCCAAGGTAGGACCTGCTCAAGTTGGCCAAGTACTCGTGAACGTCACAGGCACGTCGCTCCTTCCTTCACAGACCAGATACGCGTAGTCGGCGACTTCCCTAGTTGCCTGTTTTCCTACAGACCAAACAGATGGTGCCTTCCCAAATTGCACATCCAAAAACATAACACACCACCATGGCTAATGCGCGGCATCACCAAAATCGTCAACATCCATCTGCCTCTTGTGCTGTTTTGCTGTTTTGCTATTTTTTTCGCGTCCCTACTACCCCTCGCTTACGTCTGCAGCCTCCATACAGCGAGTCGGATGCGAGCCTCCGTGCCGCGTATGGCTTCGTATGCTGCAATACCACGCACTGGCGCCATCCTGCCAACCCCCCACACCCTATCAACCATATGTCACCTATCAGAAAGGCCTTGCAGCACTGGACGGGACGTGGCCCAATAGCAGAGTAATACATGTCGAGAGCCGCACTGGCTTAGGAATGTACTCGTAGGCGTCGCTCGGCTTCAATTGTCGTGGGCGAGCCTGATGTCCTTTTTGCATTGCAGGCATCAACCCGACATCTATCGCGAGAGACGCCGGCCGAGGGGTATCGAGAGCATTTTCCAAGACTGCCAGACTTGCGGATTGCTCGCCCGCCGCGGGACGATTGGTGACAGCAGCAACAGGCGATTGCCCAAAGTGAGACGTTTTGCCACCGATCCGACACTATGGGCGACACAGCCGACTACGAAGCAGCCACGGGCGACTGGCCTCTGCAAGGCGATGGCAATGTGTACAATGCTGAGTTCATGGAGTCGGGCGACCGCAGCACGCAGCAGCCACGGCATGTGTACAGCGTGGACGAGGCTGACTGGGCACTTGCCGACGAAGCCGATGCAGCAGAAGCCGAGCCAGGCAACAACTACACCGTGTGGCAGCAGCAGGACGACTATGCCGCATCGTCGTCGTTTGCAAACGACTACGACTCACAACCAGGCACCAGCCTGGGAGACCAGCCACAGTGGTCGACCGACCGGCCATACGGCCACGAGGAGGACCGGACCCAGAAGCAGACGCGGCGGCGAAACAAGGACAAGCGGCGTCGGCGAAGACACGGCGACGTCTACGACGCTTACCCTTCACACGGCTCCGACCACGGCACATACAACACCTCGGACGTCGACAGCCAGGGTGTCTACGGCGGACACGAGACGGCCAGCACATACCACTTTGCGGTTGGCACGCCGGCCTCCAATAGGCCGACACCCGTCCTGGACGACGATGCAATGGCCGATTGGCCGTACCATGTCCAGACCGAATCCCATGCCCAAGGTATATATATATTTATATATACATGTATATGAGTTTATATATGCACGCTGTCTCGAGCAGTTGGGGCGATGCTGACAGTGACATTAGGCCAGAATGATACAGTGGACGATGACCTGATCGACATGCTTGCCGAAGCACGGCCAGCCAGGTCCAGAGGTGTGTATCTATGTCCCTTCGCCCTCTACCTCACGTTGAACCAATGCTCACGCTCGCATGCTAGACTCTGCGGAACCTGCCTACGCCGACAGACCACTAGCGGGTGCCAACCTGTCGCTGCCGCAGTCGTACTACCCCGTGCCAAGCCAGCATTCTTCCGTGCAGAGCAGATCGTCCGGCGGCGCGGGTCGACGCTACAGATTATTCCACTCTCGATATTTCGAGCCAGGCAGGGTACGTCCGTGGTCCGGCGGGGACGAGAGCAGGACAAGAGTCACACTGGCTAACAAGGTGCTGCAGGTGTTTATCACAAACTGGTCAGAGCCCATGGGCGAGGACAATGGCACCGTCGTCTCGTCTGTCCATTCACAGTCGGGCGTCTTCCAAAAAGCCAGAAAGTTTGTCGTGCTGTCGAGCTGGCCCGGCCACAGCGGGTGTGTGTAAGCCTCTCCCAGTCTTGTCCGTCAGCCATCGAAACCTCACGAAGCGAAGCTGACTGTTAGCCCGATACTTACCTATGGCAAACGCGGCTGCACAAAGCCCGGCACCCACAACGAGTACCACGGCATCATCTACACCCAAGGTCGCGTGCCCGAGCTGCTGCCGGGCGAGGACCCGCTGGGAGTGCATCCCGTCGCCATGATCCCCGACAACGAGTCCGAGCAGCTTGACCCTGCATCACGGCTGAATTACTCCAAGGTGTATCCGGTCGAGCACAACGTCCCCGTCTGGTTCATCGGGACCATTGGAGAGGCAGACTTTCTTCGAGTCCGAGAGGCCGTCGACAGGTGCCGCATGGAATCGTATGCCAGCGCGCCTACTTTGAACTATATGCAGTGAGGCATGTCTTTTCGGATTTATGACAGTTTTCGCCCTGGGCCTGCAACGGTTTCAGCAAGAAACCTCGGGTCTATGTGGCATCTACGTTGTGCTTTTTTCTCTTTTTTCATTCCTTTTTCTTCTTTTTTTTCTTCGTCTCCCGTCTTCCTTCATCTCCGACACCTGTCCATAATCATTATTGTAATTTTTGTTGATTTCTTTTTGCCTTGCAGTTTGGTTTTGTTTTTGGGTTACGGTCTAGTTTGTCTGACGTCCTCCCAGGCAGAAGGACTTTATGATGTCATGTGCTATGATTATAAGTCTCGAACTATCTTTTGATTTCGACGAAGCAATCAAATTGTATATGATTTTATGCTCTGTGCTGTAACAGCTGCCACTGACTCAACGTCTGCGTGCTTGATCATATGCGGGTTGTTGAAACATTACCAGTTCAATATTCGACATCCGTAGACTTTCTACTACTGGTATGTGAATATGATAAAAAGCAGTGATCAACGACCACTGCCGCAGTGCACTTGGCTGCCAAATAGACAGAAGTTGGAAAGAAGCAAACAACGTCATAACAAGTAGCCTGTAGCGGATCGTTTGCTATCTTAAGTTTTGCATCTCTTCACTCTTCACTTCAATGACCTCTGAACGAAATAAAGGCCCATACTCTGAGAAACATGTTTGACGTTATTTTCCGATTTTTTTTGTACCCCAAGTTGCATAATTTTGGTAAATCGAAATGGTTCTTTTTTTCTTTCTTTCACTTGGTCTGTCCTCCTTGACTGACCCAGTTTGTGTAGCCCAGGTTTTTCGCCATGCACGCCAATTAGATACACAAAGTCAACCGTGAAGAAAAAAAAATTTGTTTTGCCTGTTTGCCTTTAACTTTTTTTTCGCATCATCACACATAACCCGACCATAAAAAAAAGACGTTTATGCCTCAATCAGGGCGCGGGCGATGCGCTGGCCACGCTGTCTTGAGCTCAGGTGGGCAGCAGAGGCAACGGTGCTCTCGGCCTTGGCAACGGTCTCCTCGGCCTCGGTCAGGATCAGCTCAATGTGGCAGGGGTTCGACATGTAGGGGTTGATCTGCAACGTTAGTTTTTGATGGGATAAACAGAGGAAAAAGAAAGACCTACCCGACCGTGAGCACGGTACGTCCGCCGCCGCTGCTTGGGGGCCTGGTTGACCTGGATGTGCTTGACGACCAGGTTGCTGGTGTCCAGACCCTTGGCGTCGGCGTTGGCCTCGGCGTTCTTGAGCAGGCCGAGCAGGAACTCGGCCGACTTCTTGGGCCAGCGGGCCTTGGACACGCCAAACTGCTTGCCCTGGGCGGTGCGGCCGGTGCTGCCGGCGTACCGGCGCATGGGGACGGCCTCGACCTTCTCCTTGACGTTCTCGAGGAAGGTCACGGCGCGCTGCAGCTTCCAGCCGTTGATGGCCTGGGCAGTCTCGCGCGTGTTCTTGAACGACACGCGCAGGTAGGCACCGCGAGCGCGGGCCGACTTGGCGGGGGCAATTTCCGTGGCGGCGTAGCGAACCTGGGAGGGGGATTGTGTTAGTTCGTGGCCGATGGGAGTATATATAGAGTCGCGCTGCGCGAATCACGGCGTCCGCTCTCGATGCTGCCTTGTCATATGTCTCCTCGTGATAGTCGTGGTGCGGTCTCTCCGACCGAGCGTCGTGTCGTTTTGCCGGTGGTAATCGTCTCTGTAAATGTCTGATCGAGTGTTGCTTCGAGATGCTCCGGGTCGTGATAAACAATGTCCGCCCCTCCTCTTTCAAATGACAGCCAAAACCAGAGAAATCACTTCTGGTACCCGTTCTTTGGAACCGAGAGAACGCTCGTGGATCGTTTTCCGAAATCGCCGTGTATATCATCGTCGTCGTCGGGCACAACTCGCGTGTTCGTTTGACCGTGCGTCGTCGGGAGGAGAGCAGACAGATACAAAAACGGCAGCGTCATCGGCGGGCCGTGCGGCAGTTCAATTTGCGACTTACCATCTTGTCGATTTCGGGGTGAAAGATGGCGGGTTGGTGGTGTTGATGTTGATGGATTGAGACGGGAATTGGGAGTGCGAAACTTCTCGTGGAAATCGATACTTTGGAGTAATTTTTTCTGGCGTGGACTAGGCAAAATGGGCCGTGGTTGTTCAGAGTGGGCCCACAGAGCTTGTAAGAGAGAAAAAATCCGGCTCCCACCTCTTGGTCGGGTCTGCCTTTGGCAGCCAAAGAGGGAGGGGCTAGGGTTGGGCTGCCCTACCAGACAAAAGCAGGGCGGGGAGGGGAGACAAATTCTCTGTCTCTTCTCCACTTCTTTCTCAGCATACATGTGATACCTCACGTGATAGTCGTGCATGCGGAATTATGGAGCTATCGATAAGATAACGAGCCGGATCCAGCAAAAATAGTTTGTCCGCAGTGGATCTTATCGGCAGGCGCCGATTGGCTACGGCAGAAAAAGGCGGGAAACTAATTTTTTTTTGTAGCTCCATGGGCTCGTTGCGAAAGGGAAAGCCTCGAACTTTTTTTTTTCGAGTTCTCTTTTGCCTCTTTTTCCCAGTGTCCTCCCCAACAAGACTTGCATCTTCGCAAAACCAACACAATCAGTTGCCGAACTCGTTTTGTTTCATTGTTTCTTTTCATCTCCCTCGCTCAATTCGCTCCGAGCGGATTACGATTACTTGTTTTTAAAGCACCCTTCCCCCCCCAAAACTCACAACAATGGGATTCGTTCCTCGCGGCGGTGATCGTGGTGGTCGCGGCGGCGGCCGTGGCGGTTTTGGTGACCGCGGTGGCCGTGGCGGTGGCCGCGGTGGTTTCGGCGGCGGCGGCCGTGGCGGTTTCGGCGACCGCGGTGGTCGTGGCGGTGCGCGCGGTCGCGGCGGTCCTCCGGGCCGTGGTGGTCGCGGTGGTGGCCGTGGCGGTCGCGGCGGTGCTGCGGGCGGTGCTGCGGGTGGCAAGAAGGTGGTTGTTGAGCCGCATCGTCACAAGGGCATCTTTGTCGCGCGCGGCGGCAAGGAGGATCTGCTGGCGACGGCCAACTTTGCCCCCGGTGTGTCGGTGTACGGCGAGAAGCGCATCAGCGTCGAGAACTCGGCCAAGAACGAGGACGGCACGCCCGCCGGCAAGGTCGAGTACCGTATTTGGGTAGGTTTTTTTTATATTCGTTGATGTATACCCTGGCGCATGCTAACGTTTGCAGAACCCTTTTCGTTCCAAGCTGGCTGCCGGTATCCTCGGTGGTGTCGACAACCTGTTCATCAAGCCCGGCTCCAAGGTTCTCTGTATGTTCTATCTCTCTCTCTCTCTTTTTCTGATGGACCATTGGCGCATTGCTAACACGCTAGACCTCGGTGCTGCCTCGGGCACGTCCGTCTCGCACGTGTCGGATCTGGTCGGCCCCACGGGCATGGTCTACGCCGTCGAGTTCTCGCACCGTTCCGGCCGTGATCTGATCAACATGGCGTCGAAGCGTCCCAACATTGTCCCCATTGTTCAGGAGTAGGTTTTTCTGTCTCTCTTACTACAGTGCATCGTTTCTGACCGTCTAGCGCCCGCCACCCCCTCAAGTACCGCTTCCTCGTCCCCATGGTCGACGTCATCTTCAGCGACGTGGCCCAGCCCGACCAGGCGCGCATTGTCGCGCTCAACGCCACCATGTTCCTGCGCCAAGGCGGTGGTCTGCTGCTGAGCATCAAGGCCAACTGTGTGGACTCGACGGCGGCGCCCGAGGTGGTGTTTGCCAGCGAAGTGCAGAAGCTCAAGGATTCGCGCTTCTTCCCCAAGGAGCAGCTGACCCTGGAGCCATACGAGCGCGACCACGCCCTCGTGGCCGCCGTGTACCTGCAGAAGGAGTTCCAGGGTTAAAGCTTGGAATGAGATGACGGACGACGGACGACTTACAATTTGTCGATGACGACGCGGTTGGTGGTCTAATGCGGGCTGGACGCAGGGCCGACCTGTTTGGCTGGGAGTCACTTCTTTTTTTTTTTACTCGCGTTGCTGGCTTGCTTGCTTTTTTTTCTTTATTGTTTGGTTTATATCAGGGCTTGGGTGTTTTGTTTCTTTCTTTTATTGCTTGCTCTTTTTCTCTCCTTCCCGCTGCTTGCATCATGTTTTCTCTCCCTCGTTGTTGTTGTTCTGTTCCGACCATGTCTGCTGTGCTTCTTGTTCCCCCAAATCACGCACAGCATCACGACGACGACGACGACGACGCGGCTTTTTGCATGTCTCTGGATGTTCACAGCAGCAGAAAGAGGGCGCACTTGGCGTTTCTATGGAGTTTGACAAGTTAATCTGTATCATCAATCCTGCAAGGCATTGCTATATCATTTTGCATGTGAATGCATAATGCTGCTGCCTTTGTGCTCGTGTGCATCTGGTGATGGTCGTCTGTTGTGCTCAAGCGGCCTGCCGCGGCTCGATGCACGACCGTGCGTAGAGCAGCCTGAAGCAGCGTAGAGCAGCCTGAAGCTTGCATGTATGTATTGTAGCAGTCAGCAATCACCGTGTTGTTGCTGTTCTTCTGGGTGTTCCATTGGGCTACGATCAGCACTGACGTGTAGCCACGAGGGACGCCGATGCTGCGACAACCCTCGCACCAACACGGCATGTTGATCATAGCCCAATGGAATACCCAGAAGAACAGCAGCAACACGATGACTGCGCTGAGTCGCTAATAGAGAGCCTGTGTGGCTCACACCCGCCGCAGAATCGCCACGGCCAGCCACCGTTTCCGCTCCGTCTTGTCCTCGTCCGCGCCGCGGTCCGCCGCCCACGGCCGCTCCTGGTCGTCGCAGTCGCGCTCCCAGATGGCGTCAATGGCGAGGCCGTGCGCGGCCAGGGCTTGCTCGTCGAAAAAGGCCGCCACCTTGTCGCGGCCCGTGTGGAAGCCGCCAATGACCCAGCAGCGGGCTGTCTCGTCCGTTTTGAGGAAATGGTCAATCGACTTTCGCAAATTCTCATGCTGCCACGGCATCCAGAGACAGTCGCAGACGTAGACGCGGTCGTAGGCGTGGTGGCCGGCGCGGGCGACGTCGGAGTCAAACTCGCCCCAGGCGTGGCCGTCGACGGTGACGGCGGCACGGGAAGGGGGGTTGCGTCGGGGGGTGGTCTCGGCGCTGGTAGTCGTCGTCGTCGTCTCGGTCGTCTCGGTCGTCTCGGTGCTCTCGACAGTCCTCACATTCCGAGCAATATTCTCCCGCAGATTGGCCAGCACCACCTCCGACGGATAATCCGTAATGGTGACGCGCACGGCACTCAGCAGGGCCGACAAAATCGACGGCAGCGCGGTGCCGGCACCGAGCTCAATCGTGGCGAGGCCAGAGACGTCGAATTCGTTGATCACGTCACAAAACGCACTCGTCACGGTGTCGGCCTCGGTGACGGGAACGGGCCCCGAATACGCCAGGCGCGCAACGGCCTCGTCGCCGCGGCCCAGTGCATTGGCGAGCGTGGCGGCCTCGACAAACTTGGCAAGCAGCAGCGACGCGTTCCACAGGAAATGGCTAAACAGCTTGCGGTCGGTGTCGGCGGCCGGGTCGGTGACGGACATGACAATCGGCGCGGGCAGGTGCGGCGACGTGTAGAGGACGCCATGGTCGGCGTCGCCGTGCTGGTTGGTGGTGTCGTCGGGGAAGATGACGCTGAGGGCGGAGAAGAGGTAGTCTTCCGGGTCGAGGACGGCGTCGGCGTCGGCGTGCTCGCCGGTGAGCGAGACGCGGGCGACGAGGGACATTGGGGGGGGAGGGGGGAGGGGGGGGGGGAAGGGAGTGGCTGTCCGTGCAGGTTCTCGTAGTTGCCGCGGGGTAGTCCTCAGCAGTATCGACGGCAGTAACGTACTTGATATTGCCCAAAGACACCGCCTGTACGTATAGCTTCACTTTGCAAGACTACTGCTCGTACTCGTCAAGACACAGGTTCAAGATAATGATGATAATGATATGAATAGATATGAATAATGAATAGATGACATGAAACTCAATAACCCCAAAACGTGTCTCGTATCCAGGTCCCAACCGTCGTAAGTCGAGAGAAAAAAAAAACCTCCCAGCGTCAGTCGTTAAGCCCAAGAAATAGTATATAAAAAGAAAAGAAGAAAAGAAAAGAAAAAAAGACAGCAAGCAGCGTGTCCATGAAAAGAAACCAGTGCGCCGCGCATTTTAACCAGGTATAGAGGAGGTGGGAGAAGAAGAAGGGAGAATGGAGAAGAAAGAGAAGAAACAAGGATTCAAAGAGAAAGAAGAAAACAAAACAAAACTAAATCAGATTCTGCATCTGCTTCAGCTGCTCGTCGGTCGGGTCGTCGGCGATCCACAGACCCTTTTCTTCTTCCGTGGCCTGCAAGAAGCCCTCGGCCCGCTTGAGCGTCTGCACGTCCAGGTCCGTCACGTACGCCCTGCCGTCCGACAGCTTGAGCCGCACCTCGTGCTCCGTCGACAGCATCATGTCGTCCTTGGCGAGGCGGCGCGGGCCCTCAAACACGGTCATGACGCGCTTGCGCATCGTCATCTGGCCCTTGTCAAAGCCCCACGACGTCGGGTAGTTTTGCCGGCTGCGGCGCGACCGCGTCTTGCCCACAAACGGCACGCCGCCGCGCGAGTGAGTCATGCCGCGGGCCTTTTGCACGCCGCCCGCAGCCGACAGCCGGCTGTGCCGCTTGGCCGGCGACGACAGCGACAAGTCGTGGGGGCTGCCGTCGGCGTTGTCGGCGTCATCCTCCGGGGCAGCGTCGTCGTCCATGTCCTCGTCGTCGTTGGCACAATGCGACCCTGCAGCCCCCGGCGTCCCGTCTTCGGGCGGCACCTGGTTCTTCTCGAGCGTGACCTTGACGTCGAAATCGTTTTCCACCTCGGCCAGCCGCGACGCGTTGACCGCCTCGGCCGGGTCCTCGAGCTGCACAATGCGCAGCACGCAGTCGTCCAGGTGCTCGTAGAACTCCTGCGCGTTGGAGAACGTCTGCGTGCACGTGCTGCACTTGCCCGTGGCATCGGGTGCGTACGTTGTGAGTTTTGAGGCGCCAGAGCCAGCACCACCATTGCTGCCGGCACTGCCCGGTGTGCTGCCACTGCCCCCACTGCCTGGCGCCTTTTTGCGGCTGTTGGGCGGCGTCTGCTCGACGCCGTGTACCGCCGTCAGGTGCCGCTTGAACACGTCGGCGCGGTTGAACGACTTCTCGGCCGACGACCCAGACCCCGGACAGAACCCGCACACCATGGTCCCCTTGTAGTGCGTCAGCGTGTGCCGGTTCTTGTCGTACTTGCGCGCGAATCCTTTTGTGTGGTACTCGCACGTCTGGATCGGGCACTTCTCGGGCCGCTCGTTCATGTGCGTCAGCATGTGCGCGCGCAGGTCCTTGTAGCGGCGGCCACACTCGGGGAACGGGCATTTTTGTTTCTCTTTGCCCTCGCCGTCGGAGTACTGTGCGGCGTCAGCGGAGGCGGATGCTGATGCCGATGCCGAGATGGGTGCCCCCGTCGCGGAGAAGCCCGAGAAGGAGCCGCGGCTGCGGCTGGCACCTCGGCTGGCCGGATCCGGGCCGTTGCTGTTGCCGCTCCCGTTGCCATTGCTGGCACCACATCCACTAGCACCCGGCATCGGGGTCGACGGCAAAAAGGGGCTAAAGTGTGTGACGTAGGGCCCGGCGCTGGTCGGGTACGGCGAGTGGGCGTCGGTCTGGATGAGGGGCGAGTGGGCCGGCGACGTTGTTGCATACGACGGCGTGACAGCGGCAGGCGCGTGTGGGTTGTGGTGGTGCGGGTGCTGCTGTTGTAGGCGCTGTTGGTGCTGGTGCTGGTGCTGGTGCTGGTGCTGGTGCTGGTGCTGGTGCTGGTGCTGGTGCTGGTGCTGGTGCTGGTGCTGGTGCTGTTGCTGGTGCTGGTGCATGGTTGGCTGGCTAAACGAGTCGAGCGCAGAAATGCCCATAGAGGGGTCTAGGCGGAGTTAGCACTGGCAGTAGTGGCAGTAGTGGCAGTAGTGGCAGTAGTGGCAGTAGTGGTGGCAGTGGCAAAGCAGTAGTGCCCGGTGGCAAGTGGTAATAGCCAATCACGGCGTTTCCTCTTGTCTTTGTCTCTTTTTTTTTCGTCTTTTTCTTTCTCTCTTCCCACTCACCCATGTATGACTTTGGCTGCGGGTACTCAAAATGCCCGTACTCGTCGTGGTTGCGGTAGCCGCTCGAAAAGCTGTACTCGCCCGGAAGATAGAAATCGCCATGGTGCACAATATTCGGGCTGACGCTGATGTTGGGCACGGCCGGCCACTCGGGCGCGGCGGTCGGCGGGATGCCGTGGTGCTGCGACCGCGGCGAGCCCACGGCCGACGACGGTGCCGACGGGCCGGAGCCCGTTGACAGGCTGGCTGTGCGCATCTCGGGGTCCTCGTTGATGTTGTTGCTGCTCATGCTGTTGCTGTTCATGCTGTTGATGCTGTTGCTGAACATGGTCGGCGACATGTGGTCACCGAGCATGGCCGTCAGCGACGTTTCTGCGTAGAGGCCGTTGTCATAGGAGGCGCCGCCGACGGCGGCTGCCGCCGTAGTCATGGGCGTCGACGACGCCGGGTAAAAGTCGGGCGAGACCCGGGGGTCGTAAAAGGGCGACATGGCTTGCTGGTGATGTTGCTGGTGGTTCATGGCCGGACCAAGCGAGGGCGAGTGGAAGACGCCTCGCGGCGGCTCTGGGTAGAGCGAGTTGTCCCGTGCCATTGTGGGGTGGAAGAGGAGGAGGAGAGAGCGAGAGGTAGGAAGAAGGAGGAGAGGAGTAATGGAGAGAGAAAGAGTACGCAAGGTCAACGAGATCAGTTACAAAGCGAGCGGACGAGCGAGAGGAATGCCGGTGAGACCGAGGGATGTGCCTGTCTCAACAGCAGTACTGAGATGGTTAGCCGGCATGCAAGGTTATAAAAGTATGAAGAGCTTCACGAGGAATGACGAACCGGCAAAGGCAGGGAGGAAGCTGGATGCAAATGCAAAGCAAGGAGAACAAAGCAGGGGCGGGCAGGAAACGAGAGTCTGTTGAAAAACTGTTGGAACAACCAAAAACAAAAAAGAAGACAACGCTGCAGTCGACGACAAGAAGGTATGTGCAAGAAGGAAATCGACTTGGCACACAGGGAGAGGAATGGAAAGACAAGAACTCGTGAAAAAATAAAAAATAAAAGACGTCCTCCGCTTCATGAAGATGGGGCACCATCGAGATATATAGCCAACCCTGGTAGCACGCTTGTTGATAGACTTTGTAGTCTCCCGCTTTGGTCTGCCCTATCCCGGCGACAGCAGCAGGAGGCGGCAGAGAGGCTTGGGCGAAACCGAGTGTAAATACGTATCTGGACAGGGGAGGGGTGTGCCGGAGTTTGTGTGTGCAGTAGTGTGGGAGACGGGTTGGAGGGTGTGAGACAAGGGGTGTTTATGTTTTCTTTTGGGTTTTTTTTGTTATGAGTTTCTTGTTTTATTGTCTTTTGTTGCGTCTATCTATTTCGAATATATCATGTCTTTTTGTATTTCCTCTGTCTGTCGTTCTGCTGTCGTTCACTGTCTTCCCGTTCTCCTTTCTTTCTTTTACTTCTTTTCTTTACTTCTTCTTTCTCATTTTCTGTCTTCTTCTTTCTCATTTTCTGTCTTCTTCTTTCTCATTTTCTGTCTTCTTCTTTCTCATTTTCTGTCTTCTTCTTTCTTTTTTTCTTTTTTCTTTTTTCTTTTTTTTTTTTTTTTT
>JANSMC010000218.1:0-21060 GCA_029299015.1 Ophiostoma montium
GTATCCGGTTTTGCTGCGTAATTTTTGTGCCAAATTAGGCAGGTATCCTGCACGCTGCAAATATTTGCAGCGTGCAGGACTCACCGCATCACGCCCTTAATTGTAAATCTTTCTTCTTTATGTGCCTTTTTTTGTTTCTTCTCGTCCTCTTCCTTTTTTTCTTAACGTCTAAAACTGTTAGTAAAATGGCTGTCAATGTCAAAGAGGTGCCCCTACTCCGTACTTCGGAGCCTGATAGCTCCTTCCTGTCAACGATCATGCGCAGCCCAATCACACCAACGAATTCACAGGTGGGTCTGAAAAAATTGGAAAGCCCCAAACTGCCAGGAAAGGGCAACCGGTGGCATTTCCAAAGTCATTTCATAAATGCTGCAAAAGAAGTAAATATGAGTCACTTAAGCTGGTACGAGTCCTCACAGTAAAATCAAATAAAACATAAAAGGGAAACAAGTAAACGGTGAAAGTAATATGTGCTCCCAGGACAGATCCTATCTTATCATCGCATCCCCGCCAAAGAGGGAAAATATAGTGGCTCTCCCCGGGACCTATCGATGCCTTTTTTTTCTTTTTTCTTTTTTATTGTCTGCTTTTTTTTTTCTCTTTTCTGGTCCCTTGCTTGGCCTCGTCCTTTTTTTCCCTTCCGCCCTCCATAACCTCCTTCCTCTTTCTCTCTGGAAGGACTCTCCTCCACAGGCAAGAACGACCCGCCTCCAACACCTTTGTCGGCAGTTGGACAACACACGCGCGAGTCACGTCTCCCCCCCGAGGTCTCCCTCTCTCACACCTACCACCCCCCAAGATGATGTCGGCCGTGTCCCTGGCGGGCCGGGCACCGTCTCGCCTGCTGCGGCATGGACGCCGCCTGCCGGGTGCCGTGTCGTCGTCGGTGGCCGCGTTCTCTGCCAGTGCCCTGCAGGCCCGGAGCAGCCCAAATCCGCTGCGTCCCCAGGCAGCACCGTCCAAGACGACAACGACGGCGACAGTGCACGGTTTTATGACCACGCGCCGCACGCTGACAACGTCGACCAAGCGTGCTGCCGCCGCCGCCTCGGCAGCCGACCCCGCAGCCAAGCCGTCGGTGCACAACGCCAAGGCGTACATTGAGAGCGGCGTGGTCAAGCCGCGCGAGCACATTGACGTCAAAAAGGTGATTGTGATTGGCAGCGGTGGGCTGGCCATTGGGCAGGCGGGCGAGTTTGACTACTCGGGCAGCCAGGCGCTCAAGGCGCTCAAGGAGGCCGGCGTCAAGTCGGTGCTGATCAACCCCAACATTGCCACGATCCAGACCAACCACTCGCTGGCCGACGAGGTGTACTACCTGCCGGTGACGCCCGAGTACGTGACGTATGTGATTGAGCGCGAGAAGCCCGACGGCGTGTTCTTGTCGTTTGGCGGCCAGACGGCGCTCAACCTGGGCGTCGAGATGGAGCGCCAGGGCCTGTTTGCCAAGTACGGCGTGCGCGTGCTGGGCACGAGCGTGCGCACGCTGGAGATGAGCGAGGACCGCGACCTGTTTGCGCGCGCGCTCGACGAGATCAACATCCCCATTGCCAAGTCCATTGCCGTCAACACGGTCGACGAGGCCCTGCAGGCCGCCAGCAACATTGGCTACCCCATCATTGTGCGCGCGGCGTACGCGCTCGGCGGCCTGGGCTCGGGTTTTGCGTCGACCGAGGAGGAGCTGCGCAACATGGCCGCCCGGTCGCTGACGCTGTCGCCGCAGATTCTGGTCGAGAAGTCGCTCAAGGGCTGGAAGGAGCTCGAGTACGAGGTGGTGCGCGACGCCAACAACAACTGCATCACGGTGTGCAACATGGAGAACTTTGACCCCCTCGGCATCCACACGGGCGACTCGATCGTCGTGGCGCCGTCGCAGACGCTGAGCGACGAGGAGTACCACATGCTGCGGTCGGCCGCCATCAAGATTGTGCGCCACCTGGGCGTCGTCGGCGAGTGCAACGTGCAGTACGCCCTGCAGCCCGACGGGCTCGACTACCGCGTCATCGAGGTCAATGCGCGCCTGTCGCGGTCGTCGGCGCTCGCCAGCAAGGCCACGGGCTACCCGCTGGCCTACACGGCCGCCAAGATCGGCCTGGGCCACACGCTGCCCGAGCTGCCCAACGCCGTGACCAAGACGACCACGGCCAACTTTGAGCCGTCGCTCGACTACATTGTCACCAAGATCCCGCGCTGGGATTTGTCGAAATTCCAGCACGTCAAGCGCGACATTGGCAGTGCCATGAAGTCGGTCGGCGAGGTCATGGCCATTGGCCGGACTTTTGAGGAGTCGTTCCAAAAGGCCATCCGCCAGGTCGACCCGCAGTTTGTCGGCTTCCAGGGCGCGCACTTTGACGACCTGGACGCCGAGCTGCAGAACCCGACGGACCGGCGCTGGCTCGCCGTGGGCCAGGCCATGCTGCACGAGAACTACTCGGTCGACCGCGTGCACGACCTGACCAAGATCGACAAGTGGTTCCTCTACAAGCTGCAGAACCTCGTCGACACCATCCGCGAGATGGAGGCCGTCGGCAGCGTCGGCGCGCTCAAGCGCGAGCTCATCACCAAGGCCAAGAAGCAAGGTTTCTCCGATCGCCAGATTGCCAATGCCGTCGGCGCCACCGAGGACCAGGTGCGCGCGGCCCGGCTGCAGTTTGGCATCCGGCCGTGGGTCAAGAAGATTGACACGCTGGCTGCCGAGTTCCCGGCCGACACCAACTACCTGTACACGACGTACAACGCCAGCACGCACGATGTGACGTTTGACGACAACGGCACGGTGGTGCTGGGTAGCGGTGTCTACCGGATTGGCAGCTCGGTCGAGTTTGACTGGTGTGCCGTCAACACGAGCCGCGTGCTGCGGGACATGGGCGAGAAGACGGTGATGATCAACTTCAACCCCGAGACCGTCTCCACCGACTATGACGAGGCCGACCGCCTCTATTTCGAGGAGCTCAGCTACGAGCGCGTCATGGACATTTACGAGCTCGAGGCGGCCAAGGGCGTCGTCGTGTCGGTCGGCGGCCAGCTGCCGCAGAACATTGCGCTGCGCCTGCAGGAGACCGGCGGTGCCAACGTGCTGGGCACCAACCCGCTGGACATTGACAAGGCTGAGGACCGGCAAAAGTTCTCGCAGATCCTCGACAGCATCGGCCTCGACCAGCCCGCGTGGAAGGAGCTGACGTCGGTTGCCGAGGCCGCCCAGTTTGCCGATGCCGTCGGCTACCCCGTGCTGGTCCGGCCCAGCTACGTGCTGTCGGGTGCTGCCATGACGGTCATCCGCAGCCAGGAGGACCTCAAGGAGAAGCTCGAGGCCGCCGCCAACGTGTCGCCCGACCACCCCGTCGTCATCACCAAGTTTATCGAGGGTGCCGAGGAGATTGACGTCGACGGCGTCGCGTCCGATGGCCAGCTGCTGGTGCATGCCGTCAGCGAGCACGTCGAGCAGGCCGGCGTGCACTCGGGCGACGCCACGCTGGTGCTGCCGCCCGTGCACCTGGACACGTCCACGACGGACCGCGTCAAGGAGATTGCGCAAAAGGTGGCTGCCGCTTTCAAGATCACCGGCCCCTTTAACATGCAGATCATCAAGGAGGCCGACGCTGCCGGTGGTCCTCCGGCCCTCAAGGTGATTGAGTGCAACCTGCGCGCGTCGCGCTCGTTCCCCTTTGTCAGCAAGGTGCTGGGCACGAACTTCATCGACGTCGCAGCCCGCGCGCTCATTGGCCGGGACGTGCCGGCGCCGGTCGACCTCATGGCGACGAAGCGCGACTTTGTGGCCACCAAGGTGCCGCAGTTCTCGTGGACGCGGCTGGCGGGTGCGGACCCCTTCTTGGGCGTCGAGATGGCCAGCACGGGCGAGATGGCGTGCTTCGGCAAAGACCTGGTCGAGGCGTACTGGACGTCGGTGCAGTCGGCGATGAACTTCCGCGTGCCCGAGATCGGCGAGGGTCTGCTGTTTGGCGGCGAGACGGCGACGCAGGACTGGCTCAGCAAGGTCATCAACTTTGTCGCCCCCAAGGGCTACAAGCTGTTTGCCGTCGAGCCGCGCGTCAAGGCGTACCTCGAGGCCGCCAGCACGACGCCCATCACCGTCGAGCTCATCGACTTCCCGCTCGAGGACAAGCGTGCGCTGCGCGAGGTGTTTGCCAGCAACAACATCCGCGGCGTCTTCAACCTGGCCACGGCCCGCGGCAAGACGGTCCACGACGTCGACTATGTCATGCGCCGCAACGCCGTCGACTTTGGCGTGCCTCTGTTTATGGAGCCGCAGGTGTGTAACTCTGTCCTTTAAATGTGTAACAACTGCTAACTGCTAACTGCTAACAAACAGACCGCCATCCTCTTTGCACAGTGCCTCAACGAGAAGCTGCCCCGGCCCGACGGCATCCCCAGCGAGGTCCGCGCGTGGTCCGACTTTGCCGGCGGCAAGCCGCTGTAGTCTCTGAAAAAGACGAGGCGAAACTAGAAACTTTCGGGCGTTTTGGGGTTCACTAAAAAAGCTCTGGGAGAGAAAGGGAAAAAGACGGCAAAGAGGTTAAGCATCGGCCCGACGTCGATGCAGCACAGGCAGCACAGGTTGGAGACGGAGATGGTTGATCTTTGTCTTGTCAGGGTAGCGACATTGTTTTATTATGGTTTTTTGATTTGTTCGCATCTGTAGATTTAGTTTTCTCTCTGCTTTAATCGTTGCATCTGCCTTGTGCTGTTTATGTCTGCCATATTTCCAGCCAGCCAGCATCAAAGCTTCTTGTCCTTGGCCGTCCACTCTTACCCGGCCGGTGCCGGTGCATCGTGTTCTTCTTTCGCAACGTCCTCCGCGTCCACGCGTGGCGGCGGCAGAGTCCAGCTGTTTAGCCTGACGGCAGCAAATCGTTTAGCAAGCGGTTCTCCAGAGTCCAGGTCACGATTTGAGGCTTGGGACATGGAAGACGGGGATCGGCTGCCGGCGGTTCTTATAGTCGTCGACGCTGTCGTCGCTGTCGCGTCACACCCACCATTGTTGCTATCTTGCGCAGACACCCGCCAATTCGTCTTCTTGACAGCCTCGCCACTCCCGCCACGGCGCGCCGTGCCGAGGTACTCGACCTCGTCCATGTCATCCATGTCTCGGGGGCGCTTGGGTATTCGCTCACCGGCAGATTGCAGAATCATCAGCAGCGTTTGCCAGCCAGGCGTCGCCTGCAGCTGGAAGGCATCGGCGGCGTCGTGCTGCGTCGCGACGCGGCAGAGCAGGGTTTCTTCGTCCTGGGCGGTTAGATACTCCCTGAAATTCCCAAAAACACATTCAGACCCACCTTGGACAGCACGTCGAGCTGGTGCAAAAAACACAGCAGGTGAAAGTTGGACACGTGCACGGCCTTGCCCGGCTTGTTGAGCAGCCGCGCCACGGCCGAAATCTCCTGCGCCTCGCCCACGTACTCGCGGTTGGCCACGGGGAAGCCCAGGTCCTGGAACACGGGCTTGGCCTCGTCGGGGAACCCGTGCGTCAGCGTCACAAACAGGTACTCCACGGGGAACGCCGGCTTGGCGTTCTCCTGCACGTTGGCCCCGTACTCGTTGATGTGCCGGTAAAAGACCTCGGGGATGTAGCGTGTGCGTGTGCGGCTGGCCACGCCGCTGCCGTTGTCGTCTTCCTCCTCCTCGTTCTCGTCACGCACCAGCACCGACTCGGGCTCGGCCGACCCCTCAATCAGATCGGCCCGCACCATCTCGACGGCGTCGTTGGACATTTGGTACGCGCTGATCGCAATCTCGCCCGCCTCGTTGCCCGAGATCACACACGTCACAAAGTTGCTGCCGAACCGGCCCGTGTCGCTCCACTTGGTCGGCTTGGGGTGCTGTGCCTGCAGCCGCGCCGCAAAGATCACCTCGACCGACGACAGGAAGTAGCTGTCGGCATGCCGCTTGCACACCACCGACCCGTCGCCCGCGCCCGCGTCCAGCAGGTCCGTCCAGATCACGCCCACGCGCTCCAGCCCGCACAGCCGCGCCACCGCCTCCACCGCCTGCTCGTTCTCCCACGCGTTGAGCGACACGCCGTCCGTCTCGTCCACCTGCGGCACCTCGTAGATCGCCTCCACCACCGCCTTGGTCCCCAGCGGCACCACGTCGTACGCCTCGTACCGCCCGTACATAAACCCCAGCCGCTGGCACCCGCCCTTGCGCCACGCGTCGATAAACGCGTCCACCACCGCCGGCGACGCAAACTCGACGTGGTCCACGTTGCGGAACGGCTGCGGCTGCAGCGAAATCGCGCTCGGCTGGCACTTGCTGCAGATGCCCTCGGGCCATTGCGGGTGGCCTGACGGGCAGTCGGGCCGGATGCGGAAGAACGGCTCCACCAGCGGCGGGATGTACGACGCGCCGAGCTCGGGCTTGTTCTTCTCGCCGTTGATCTTGCGCAGGTACGCGTGGAAGGACAGGTACTTGATCTTGTGCTCGCTCAGGTAGTTGGCGTCAAAGGGATCGAGCGGCTGGCAGTAGTCGCACATGCCCTTGTCGCCGTGCCGGCACAGCTTGGCGTCGCGCTTGCGCGGGATCTTGCCGTCCAGCTTGTCGAGCTGGTCGTCGAGCCGTGACTGCTTTACCACCTCCCACGGGTTTCGTATGCGCGCAATGGGGTTGGAGATGGATGTGGTGGCCAATGCCGACGCGGGCAGGGGGTCGATGGGGCGGTCCTCGGTAGGCAGGACGGGCTGGCCGTTGAGTCGATGTGAGGACGATGCGATGGTGGGCGCGGAGCTAGGCGTGGCGCTGGACGAGGCACTGCTATCGCCGTCGCCGTCGCCCTTGTGCTTGTACTCGATAAACACCATGTCGCCGTGGCCCAGGCCGGTCTGGCCAATGGGCACGTTGGCTACATCGGCCACCCTCCGCTTCTCGCCTTTGCTTCCAGGGCTGTTGGACACGGTAATGGTCGTGGGATCGACGGTCGACGGCAGTTTGGGGAGAATCTGGCAGTCAGTGGCTGTCCTTACAGGAGAGAGAGCAGGGCAGGCGTCGCCCTTACCTTTTTGATGACCTCGCCAAAGGTGTCTTCCTTTTCGGCCTCCTGGCGGATCATGCCATCAGGGCCACGAAACCGAAGCAGCATGGCGGCGGTTGCTGTGCTGTGTAGTTAGTGTGTTGTTGTGTGGAGGGGTTCGATGGGAGGTCGAGGTTGAGGTTGGAGGTTAAATGTTGGAGGACAAAGGCGTTTAGTGAGTTGGTTCGAGGTTGGAAGAGACAAGCTTGTTCAAAGTAACCAAAACCAACCGCGTGAATCAATTATTCAGCGAGGCAAGTACAAGAGGAAGGTGCGATAAAGGCGCGAGGAAGGCAACAAGGAGCTACAGCATGCAGCGTCATGGCCGTCATTGCCTCAGCTAGTCGTGCCCCACACCTTGCCTTCAACTGCTACAAGTACGTACTCGACTCCAACAAGCGCGCCAGCGACACGTGATTGCACAACGGCTTTTGTGCGTCACGTGTCAGGCCCACCGTGCTGTAAGCTGTCCTTTCGCAATTGCCACCTTCCACTCTGCAACATTATCACCACCACCACCACCACCACCATCACACTCGCTTATAACCTCGACATCCAAAACAGCACGAGCACTGCACGACCATCTTTTCGTTCAACCCCGGCCACTACATTGGTGCTGCCGACCTCTTACTCTCTATCTCTCTCCCCCCCCCCCCCCCCCCGCCATCCTGCATCGCTCTCGCAACAACCGCCAGGATGGTCTCGCTCACGCTGCCCGTCGTCGACTGGGCCAGCCTCGTGCTCCCCTTTTCCTACATTGCCGTCGTCATCGGCACCTTTGTCGTCTTTACGCGCGTCTACCGCAAGCGCAAGGCCGTCCAGAGCGCCAACCTCGAGCCCTGGTTCCCGCCACACCTGCAGCGGGACGTGTATCTGTCGCTGCTGCACATGGAGCCGGAGGTCGAGGCCGGCTCCGAAAAGTCTGAAAAACCCCCCGCCAAAGTCGTCCCCGACAGCGTTCTCCGCGCGGCGCTGCTGCGCCGCGCCGTCGAGGACATTGGCCGCATTGTCAAGATCCGCACGGCCAAGCAGGCGTGCCAGTCGCTGCTGGAGCGCGGCAGCGTCGGCGACGTGCTGTGGCAGCGGTTCCAGCGGGCCGAAAAGGAAATGGAGGAGGAGCTGCGCGACGTCGTCATGGAGGCCAATGCGCTCGTGCCCCAATGGGGCCAGTTTATCTTCCAGACGGCCAACACCATTGTCAACAACGAAATGATCCGCAAGCAGCTCGAGACGACGCAGGCCAAAGCCGACGAGGAAAAGGCCTGGGCCGTGGCCGCGGGTGTTCAGCCGGCGGCGGCGGCACCGGCGGCGGCACGGCCAGTCAACCACGACGACACCTCTGCTGCTGCTGCTGCTGCTGCTGCTCATCCCGCCCTGGCACCGGCCACGCTCGACAAGCCCGCTTCCGCAAACTCGCGGCCATCCACGCCCATGTCCGAGTCGTCGGCGGCTGCAAAGTCACCGTCGGCATCGTCGACGCCGAGCAAGAAGAAGAGGGGCAAGAAATAGGGATTTCTGGCTTGCGAAACACTTGGAGCAGCTGTCTGAAGACGGGAAACGGGGAACAGCCTAGGCGGGCGTGAGGTGCTTTACTTGTAATTGTATTAGTACCGGATCTGTATTTCCATAGCAGAGCGTGGTTCGGTTCGTTTCGTTTTGATTTTGATAGAAGGATGGCGTTTTTCACAGGCGCATGGAGTCATCTCGAATTAATACTACTACGCGAAAGCAAAAAAAGCTGGCAAATATTACTGCATTGATTTGATTGAATTTGGCTGCAGAAAATGCCGGAAATATGATGCCCAACAAAGAAGTGAAGAAAAGAAAGAACAGCAATGGGCACCAGGAAAGAAAGACACAAGGTATGAAACAGACGCCTAACCAAAACGTTAAAAGACAAAAGACACCAAACACGAAAGAACACTAGTAATGCCCGACTTTGCGCCGGATGAGGACATCGTCGGTGTCGGCTTCCAAGCGGGCACGGCTCGCATTGTCAATAATCTCCTCGACGGTCAGAGGCCGTGTCAGTGCCGACCAGGTCTCGTGCGATGACGACGACTGTGCAGTAGGCGGGGGGGGATTAGACGACGCCGGCGGGATGCTCGCCATTTTCCTCATGCGCAGAGCATAGGTGGCCGGCCGGCGAGACTTGTCGGTTGCTGGCTGTTTCCGGCTGCGGCTCTGACTCCGGCTCCGGCTCCGGCTGTGGCTCCGGCTGCGGACGGTCAGCAAGGTGCCCGTCGTGGCCGTCGTGGTCGTTGTGGCCGTATTCGTTGTACTGGCCGCCTCCGGTGCATCCAGAATCTGCTGCACCTCGCGCATCGCACAGTCGTAGCAAAAGTACGGCGAGTCGACCGGCACGTCCCACAGCGTCTGGCAGTTACCCGGGCACCGGGGCGGCGAGGGAAAAGTACTATTGCCACTGCCACTGCAACCGCCCCCCGACAGCCGCGGCGTCTCGCACCCGCGCAGGCCAATAAACTTGCCAAACTTGCGGCGCTTGTCCTGCAACGACAAACCCTGGCGCGGCCACGACACGGGGCACGGGTAGCAGTAGTGCAGGGCGTTGGGCGTGCGCTGGTGGTAGAAGCTGGCGAGCGACTCGAGCTGGTCGTCGGTGAGCAGCAAGAACTGCAGCATGGAGCGCGGAAAGGCGGCGTGGGTGCGGCCGGTGTCGTACTGCACGAGGGGGCTGAGCGGGAGGGCCATCTGCTCGAGCTTGGCGTAGAGGGCGGGCCGGCGGGCGGCGCGGCGAGCAGCGAGGGAGCTCATGATGGAGGTGGTGGCTGCGGAAGAGGGAGAAGAGGCTCTTGGGCAGGCAGACTTAAAGAAGAGTGACGAGGTTGGAGTGTTGAGTGCTCTGGAGTTGCTGGACGAGGACGATGATGAGAAAAAGGCCAGACAGAAAGGCAGGTTGTTCGGCGACGGCAGCTTTATCTATCCTGTGAACTGCGTGTGAACTGCCCGAGTGAACAGACAATGAACAATGCCGTCGATGAAAGACGGCAGCATACAAATGGCAAAGAGTGATTCACAGCCAGGTTGCTTTGAGCCCCTTCTTTCAGCACCCTTTGTCGCAAGCAACAAGCGCGACCGAAAGCAGAGGCTGAACAGCTCTGGTCGCCGCAGGGTATCGAGTGAGTATGAAGAAAGAAGACAAGAGAAGAGAACAAGAACAAGAAACGAAAAGAAAAGGAAAAAGAAAAAGAAACAAAGCACAAATCAAAAACTGAACACACAATGCCTTTCTCTCCCGCTACAACCACTTGATCTTGGCTACGTGGTCGACCTTGCGCCGCGTCGGCTTGATGTAGCCCAGCGTCTTCATCTCCGACAGGCCCTGGTAAAAGGCCACCAGATGCCGCCGCTCCTTGTCCTCGGCTGCTGCCTCGTCGTCGTCGTCGTTGTCCTTATTGTTGTCCTTGTCGTTGTCGCCGCCAATGTTGACCACGCCCAAGAACGCCTCCCAGAGATCGGCCACGTTGACCAGGGGTCCGGCATCCTGGTACAGCTGGTACAGAATGGCCGTGGGCGGCAGCTTGGGCCGGATGTCGCCGCCTGCGCGCTCGCAGGACGCGCCGTCGTCGCAGCAGTCGCAGTTGAGGTAGTCGTGGGGGTGCATCAGGGCACGCTCAACCACTTCGCCGGGTCGCGGGATGAACACGTCGCGGTACGGCGTGCGGGCGTTGTACAGCCAAATCTCCTGCAGCCACAGCGACGCGGCACCAGCACCATCCACGGCACCGTCCACGACATCCACGTCGGTACTAATGTCAAACACGCTCGCCACCGCCGCCGCCACCGTGTCGACATACTCCGTGTACGTCTGGTCCTCGTCCGTCAGCGCCGCCGAGTCGCGGCTCAGCTGCACCTTTTGCGCCACCACCGTCGTCCGTACCGCCTTGCTCTGTGCTGCCGTGTACTTGCTGCGCAGCTGTGGCACACCGCCACCGCCGCCGTTGATGCTGTTGTTGCCTCCGGCAGCCGCGCGTCGCCGGGCGTGTTTCGATTCGCTATACTGGTCCGCCAGCTTCTGCTGCAGCGCCTCGACCTTGTCGGCCGTGTCCAACAAAATGGTCCGCAGCGCCGCCCAGCGTGCGTCGTACACGTTTGCGTCCGCGGACATGGACACACCGTCGTCGCCGGCCACAGGCGGAAGCGCCAGCTCCTCGTCGCCGGCCTGCACGGCCGCCGCAAGCCGACGCGCGAGCCCGATCAGCTCCGGCGACGGCATGCGGCGGATGGTCGACGTCATCGTGGCGGCCAGCGACACATCCTGGTCAAACACAAACAGGTCCTGCTGCTCCTTGCTGCCGCTGCCGCCGCGCTGCTGCTGTTGTCGCCGCCGCTGCCGGCCCGCGCTGTCCTCCATCATGGCAATGTACAGCTCCGTGAAAGACTGGCCCGCAAACACGCCGCTGGCCGTCGCAATGTGCAGCGCCCGGGCCACGCGCCGCGTCCAGTGCCGCTGGTAGCACAGCTGGTCTGCCACGGCCTGCCGCAGCGTGCTCGGGCCGTCGACGCCCAGCAGCCGTTTGGCCTCGTCGGTGCGCCCGGCCGCCACGAGGGCCTCAATGTGCCGGCGGACCGACGGCAGCTCCTCGATCGCGGCAATGTAGTCCTCCTTGTCGAGAAACGATTCGGCAGCATTGTCGCTCTCGTCGCCCTCCTGCAACAAGACGCTCAGCGGATTCGCATAAAAGTAGCACATGTACGCGTACTTGATCGAGTTGACAAACACCGACACGCCCGTGACCTGCTCGTCCTGCCGCTCCGCCAGACTGCGCACCAGCGCCGGCCCCAGCCGCAGCGGCACGTCCGCCGCCGCCACCGCGCACCGCAGCAGCTTGTCCAGCACGGCCGACGACGGCGCCACGTCGAACTGCGCCGCCGCCAGCCGATGTGCCGCCTGCTTGGGCAGCCGGCCCTGGAACAGGTCAATCGACGTCGCGACGCCAAACAGCAGCACAAACGGGATACGGTCCAGCCACGAGTGCAAAAACGAGATGAGATCGGCCAGCAGCGCGCCGTCAAAGGCCTCGCTGTCCTCAAAGGCAACAACGACGCGCGACGGCGGCGTCGATGCGTCTGACGACGGCGGAATGGCCGATGCAACCGCCTCCAGGTCGTATGCGAGATATTTGCGGCCCTGCACGTTAGCATCAAACTCGACCTCAAAGCGTATAGTTGGTTACCTACATCCCTCCCCACCACGTCGTCGTCCACGGCCGACGTCACCGTCGTCGCCTCCTGCACAATCGTCTTGAGCGCCGCCCGCAGGTTCGGACACTCGCTCGCCCGCAGCCGCACCATGCGCCGGATGCACGCGCGCTGGTGGTGCCGGTTGTGCGAGCGCTCCGCGTCCGCCAGCGACGAAGCCAGCTGCCGGAACAGCAGCACGTCTGTCGTCGCCGCTGGGCCGAGAACAACAAACGCCGCCGGCAATTTGATTGACGTCCAACTGGACATGGCTGGCGTCGCCGCCGCCGTCGCCGTCGTCGTCATCGACCCCGCCCCCCCAGCGTACGCCGCGCTCACAAAGTCCAGCAGCGCGCCCAGCGTCGCGTCGTTGGACCGCTGCAGCACGCGCTGGATCCGCGCGTCCAGCCGGGACCACAGCGTCGCGTACAGCCGGCTGCGGCGGGCTACGGCCTCGGGGGTCTCGCGGCCCTGCAGCAGCGTCGGAAACGCGGCCAGCGCGTTGTCGGCTGCTGCTGTCGTCTTCTTCTTGGGTGTCGTCTGCTTCCGCCGCTTGCTGTTGCTGCCGCCGCCACCATTTCCGACACTGCCTGCATGCTTTCGCCGGCGTGAGGGCGATGCTGCTGCTGCTGCCTCGGCGTCGGCCTCGTCGTCGGAAGGGTCAAAGATGTAGGCCACCTGCAAAGGTCAGCATCAATGTCCTGCTTCTAGCTCAATCGCAGCACTGGCTCGTGACTCACCTGGCGAACAATGGTCGTTTCAGACTCTTCGGGGCCCATTGTGCTGTCGGTGCTGGCTTGCTGGCTTGTTGATGCGACGTTGATTCAGGGCTTAGTCAAGCTTGAAAGCAGTGACGTTTAGGAGAGCTTCCTTCCCCATACAGAAATCGCAGACCCAGAACGCGTCGCGTCTGTAGCAAGTGGGTCTATCGACCATAGCTCTATCTACTGAATATTCTAGCTATGAAAAGAAGTCATGATTACGGTCTCTATTTGCAGGTATTCTTGCTGCTCGTTTTTATTCAATTTATTATCTCGAAACCACTGCAAATATAGTGGCAAGACTGTTTATTTTCTGTTTATTTTCTTCTTCAAATAATTGTATTCATTAAGGATAATCATGCGTCGAAACTATTTGAAAATCAAACAAAACAACCGAATCAACAAACTGCAATAACTTTCAAACACAGAATATTTAAACAAACAATCAACATAACATTAACCAAAGCACACCAGCACACAAACCGTGCCAAAACCCAATGACACAACAACTTGTAGAAAGTGTTGCCAGCAACCAAGCGTCTTCAAAAAGCCAAAGACCAGCGTCTCCAAGCAAAGACTGCCAACGTTTTCAAAGCCAAAACAGCCAAGCAGCCAAAGCCAAAGCCAGAACCAAGCAAATGACCAGACACGGGCCAAGTAGGGGACAGCCTAGCCGTCAGGAACCAACGTAGACGACCAGACGACCAAACCAGACAAATTAGGCTTTTCAGTGTTTTCTCCCACACCACAGACTCATGCCTCGGCCTCGACAGCCGCCGGTGCCTCGACCTTGTCGGCCTTGTCGTCGTCAGCCTTGTCCTCGGCCTTGTCCTCAGCCTTGTCGTCCTCCTTGGTGCCGTTCGACTTGTCCTCTGCATTCTCCGGCTTCTTGGCCTCGTCCTTGGCCTCCTTGCTCTCGTCCTTGCTCTCCTTGGCCTCCTTGGCCTCGTCCTTGGTGCCGTTCGCCTTGGCCTCGCTCTTGGCCTCGTCCTTGGCGGCGGCCACCGGCGGCGCCGCTGCCAGCAGCTTGTTCCACTTCTCCAGCAGCGCCTGCGACCGCGGCTTGAAATGATAGTCGTCCTCGCGCGGGATTGTCGCCACCTTGAGAATCGCCTTGAGCACCTTGTTGATCTTGGTCTCGCGGATCACGCCCACCTCGAGGTCGGGAAACCCCTCGAGCTTCGTCAGGAAATCAGACACCTCTTCCATGTCGTCCTCCTTGATCTCGCTCTCGCGCGGCAGCAGGCCCTTTTGGATCTTGTGGCGCAAGAAAAGCACCTCCTTGGCCTTGCGGCGCCGCTTCTCCTCGGGCGTCGGCTCGGGTTCCGCCACCGCCGACTCCTTGGCCTTGCTCGACGTCTTGGTCTTGGTTGCCGCCGATGCCGATGCCGATGTGGCCGCCGCCGCCGTGCCGTTGCTCTTGGGCGTGCCCGACGACGTGATCTTGATCTTGGGCTTCTTGACCGAGTCGGACCGCTGCGGCGTGCCAATGGCGTCGTCGTCGGCCTTGCGCTTCTTGCTCGCGCTCTTCTTGGGCACCACCGGCTCGTCGTCGTCGTCCTCGGGCACGTCCAGCATGTCGACGTCCTCGCTCTTGCTCTTCTTCGCCGCCGCCTTCTTTGGTGTCGACAGCCGCTTGGCCGCCGCCTCGCGCTGCCGCTGCTCCTCCAGCTCAATCTCCTCCTGGAACTGCCGCAGCAGGTCCTTAAAGTACGTCAACGGGTTGTTCTCGGCTGCAATCTGGTGCGCGTGCTGCAGGTCTTTGCGCATCTTGTCGTTGATTGCGTCAATCACCTTGCTCGGGTCGAGGTCGTGCAGGTCCGTGTTGGGCACCCAGCCACTGTTGGGTCAGTACTTGCGAACGAAAAAAAAAAACACGAAAGAAATGACCTACAATTCATTCGTCGCAAGGTACATGACCGGGAACGTCCGGTCGGCGGCGCGCTTGCCACCCTCTGCATAGTCCTCGCGGTAGCTGCCGTCGGGGCGCGCAGCCGACACGGGACGCGCCTTGAGCAGCGTCTGCGGCAGCATGTCCTCGTCGCAAATGACCACGGGCCACGCCGGGTAGCCCTTGAGCTTGACAAAGTAGTGCTCGCCCGGCTTGGCGTCCAGGTGCGTTATCCGCGCCTTGGAGCCCTTGCGGTTGAGCTTGGGCCCGACCGACTTGCGACGCGCCAGCGAGACGTGTGTCTTGGCCGGCTTGGCCGGTGTCGCGGTCGCGTCCTCGGTCGCGTCGTCGGCGGCGGCGGCGGCCGGCGCATCTGCGTTTTCGTCACTCTTCTCATCAGACTTGTCGTCCGACTTCTCGTCAGACTTCTCGTCCGACTTGTCATCGCCCTTCTCGTCAACCTTCTCCTCGACCTTCTCCTCCTCCACGCCTTCAACAGGCGCCGTCACCTCATCAACAGGCTTGGCCGCAGCTTCCGGCGACGCCGTGCGCGCCTTGCCGTCCTTGTCAGCTTCGCTCATGGTCGCGCTGTCGGGATGGTGATGCAAGCAACAAAAGGATGTGTGTGTGTGTGTGAGATCCGTGTCGGGATGGGCCGCGTCGGCTCAATGGACGCGCTGGGGCTCGCAATGTTCAATTTGGAGAATGAAACGCGCTTTTTTTGCTCGCGGGCGATGCAAAAAAAAAAATGAAATGATTTGCGAGTCGTGATAAGGGTGGGTGAGAGTGAGAGAGATGGATGCTTTGCGGTGAACGGGAGTATGGAAAGTGTGCAAAGTACGGAGCAAGTGTTGTCGTGATTGGGGTTTGTGGTAGACTTTTTGCCTTGGCCTCTTTGCCCTTTGAGTGGCTGCGTTGCTTTTCGCGTGACGTGGGGAAAGGGGAAATGCGCGCGTGCGAGCGAGCGAGAGAGAGATAGAGAGAGAGAGAGAGCTGTAGCACACACGCCAGTCCGCCGGGGTACAGTACTCGTAAACAGTAAATACAGTGCGAGCGCGACTCACTCAGTGGGCATTGGGAAGTACGAAGTAGAAGTAGAAGTAGAAAAGGGAAACAGACGGGCGGGAGGAGAGTAGAGCAAGGCCGGTAGCGACACCCAAATACGGACGCGGGCTCGATTTTCTTTGTTTTATTTTCCAGAAAAAAAAGTATGAAAAAAGCACTGGCCAATCGTAACGTGCGGTTTCAGGGATCTGTCGCGCCAAGTGTTTTCTTCTTTCTGTTTCTGGCACTTCTGCAGGAGCTGCACGTGACCGGGCGTCATCGGTGCAGAATAGCTTGGTTTTAGTCTACTGAGTAGCTCGTACTGAGTACTGATTGGTGGCTGAACAAGTCGGGTCGACAGCTCTTTAGGCGACGTTATTGCGTCGGTACGGGCAAACCCATTGCTGAGAGAGTATTGTTTGAAAGCAAGCATAGAATCAGCTGTAAACTATGAAACCCAGAGCTACGCGATAGTTGTCTGCACGACGCGATTATCGGGAATACGTTGCGCATTGTTGTAGCCAGTCGGGACTTTTGTTATTTATGTGTTCATATTGTGACATTGGCAAGTGGCGTGATGAGATCATGATGATATGGCGAGTCACGAAATGGCGAGGCTTGAACAACGGCCAACCAGTGACAAGCTGGTGGTGGTGGCACGGCCCAATCTGCGATTGCGCGATACCAACTTCAAGCAGTCGTCGTGCACTCGATTGACGTTTATTCCGTAGTTCGGCATGGACGGCACCAGCTAACAGCATAGAATCATGTCGATAGCCGCATCTCGGAGAGCTCTGACGAAAGGCGAAAGGCTCCGATCAAAGACGGTGACACAACCCCGGGCTCTGTGTGACGTTGTGCAGCCCATCTTGCGCGACCTCAAGCGACTACGAGCAAAGCATGCTGGACATCCACTCTGTGCGACACGCGACGACATTCAGTCTGCTCATTATTTATTTGTTTATACTTTTTGATTCAATATAATAATACTATATCAACAGAAAACTGCACATCATTATGTCGTTGAGAGACGCGGTTGTATGACGGGACAAGAGTCGCAAGAAGACGGGTGTCAAGCCAAGAAAGAGAAAGAGAGAAAGAGAGAAAGGAGAAGGAAAGAAAGGAGAAGGAAAGAAAGGAGAAGGAAAAAGAGAAAGGAAACTGTGAAAAGGAGAGCGAAAGGGGAAATGAACAAGAACAAGAACCAGAAAAATGCTATGAATGTGGTCATGCGTGGAAGAAAAACGCTCAAAGCCGATAGATTGCCAGAAAAGTGGTATCGGAACGTACGAATAAAGACAAGCCAGAATGGAAGATGGATATACAGGGCGTGGGAATGGGGGATGCGCGAATGTGAGGAAGAGGGAGATGAAGAGGGTGAGGCATAGTGAGAGGAATGAGAGAGGAGTAAGAATTGGAAAAAGAAGAGAAAAAGAAGAGGAAGAGAGGAAAGGAGGATGCGACAAGAGAGATCACAAAATGAGGGTTTTCAGATTGCGCTGGATAATCATGTCCTGCACCGAGGTCATGGTAATGGTCAGGAGGTTTGTGTCGGTGGCGTTTGTGAAGTGGCCGTAGATTTCCTTTTCGGGGTTGCGGTTGAGGGCGCGGAACTTGTCCATAAAGTACTTGCTGACCTGCTTGGGGTCGCTGGGCGGGCCAATGTAGTCGGTGAAGCCGTGGTCGGCAATGGGGCTGTGCGGCAGCTTCTCGCTGAACAGGTCCATCTTGTTGAGGAAGAGGATGAGCGACGAGTGCGAGAACCACTGCGAGTTGGCAATGGACTCCCACAGCATCAGGGCCTCGTTCATCTGGTTGCCGTCCTTGTCCTCGGCCAGGCACTGGTCGTAGCCCGAGATGGCGACGAGGAAGAGCAGGCAGTTGACATTCTCAAAGCTGTGAATCCACTTTTTGCGCTCGGAGCGCTGGCCGCCCACGTCAAACATGCGGTACGTGAGCTGGCCGAGGTCGAAGATGGTCTCGGTGATGCCGGTGGTGCGCAGGCGCGAGCGCAGCAGGTCCTGGTCGTTGGGGACGTACGATGGAGACCAGAGCCGCTCGAGGTCTTGGCAGAAGCTGGCGTTGGTTAGTATGGTTCTTAATATAGACTTTATGCGACAAAAACCTACTACTCCAGATTGTCATGCAGAGCAAACTCATTGCCCTTGGAAATGGCCTTGCGCACGCCCGTGTCCTTCCACAGCGCGCTGATGGGCTTGAGCAGGTTGGCGGGCATGGGATCCGACGCGGTGATCTCCATGTCGACGAGAATGAACTCCATGTACTGCTGGTTCTCGGGCGAGTCAAAGTCGAGGCCAAACTCCTGCATGGCGTCGTTGATGGAGCGGAAGGACTGGACGATGTTGTTGAAGATGACGGGCTTCCACTCGGCCTTTTCGCTGGCCGAGAAGCCCTGCGAGTAGATGAGCTTCATCTGCTTGAGCACCGTCGACTTGCCCGACTCGCCGGCGCCCAGCAGCAGCAGCTTGATCTCGCGCGCCAGGCGCTTCTCATCCTGGCGGATGGCGCGGTCCAGCTCTTTTGAGCGCGCAGTGGCGGCGTCATTTGTTCTGTTGCCGCCGAAACACATGATGGGAGGTGGTAGTTGGTAGGTGGGAGATGGGAAAAGGAAAGAAAGAAAAGAACAAAGAAGAAGAAGAATAAATATATAAAAACAGACGACAACGACAATGACGTAAGTAAACGTTAAGAAGTCGTAAAAAGAATACTATCGTCGGTCGGTCGTCCCAATATCTATTCGTATTCTATTCTCTGTGCCTCGCACAAAGAGCAAGGGGTGCGGTGTACGATGTATGTGTGGTGTGGTGTTAGTGCTGGCTTGCAGAGACGCCGTGCCGTTCGGGAATGCACATGGGTCGCTGGGTGTTGGTCGTTGGCGGCAGTCGTCGGGGTTGGGTGGACGTTAAAAAGACTAAAGAGAGAAAGCTGGGAAGAAGCAGAGAGGAAGGAGTCATACAGAGGAAAAGGAGGAAAGAAAGATGTAAAGAAGAAAAAAAAAGGGATAGAGAATACGAAACGGCGACTCCATAGGAGGATACGGAGCAGAAGGATAAAGGACAATAGGGACAGGATAGAAAAGAGGATAAGCCGAAAACAAAGGCTACAGGTACTCAGTACGAGTGAAGAGGACGGGTACGAGTACTCAGTCCCTAGGCGGCATCCATACAAAGTGCTACATTACGATGTTGATAGTGTAGCAGTGTTTGGGTCCTTGTCGGCGACGGTTGGAGTCGGAGTGGGCGGTGCTCCGTTTTGGCCAGGGCTTGGCGGCGTGGTTGTTTGCTTCCATTTTTTTTTCTGTGCCTTGGGCTCTGTTAATTCCCTCTGCCTAGTGGCATTTATGGAGACGCGGTGGGCCAACCCCCTTGAGGATACGGAAAAGAGTTACGGGAGGATGAGAGTACGAGTACTCCGTACGAGGTAGATAGGGCGAAGAGGTGAGTAAAACGGGTAGGAGAAGAGAAGAAAGAGAAGAAAGACTCCGTATGAGTGTCAGAGGAGACACGGAGATACGGAGTACGGCAACACGACGACAATGCTCGTCTCGATACAAAAGTACTCGTACTTTGTACAACGGAGGTTCCTACTCAGTAGAACAAAGAGAAAACGGACATAATAAAAAGACGCCGAGATGAGTAAAAAAGAGATAGGCTGCTCGAAGCGCGAACGATAACGGAGGTAATAAGCAGGTAAATGATACCTTGGTGGGCGAGTTACTCGTACAGTCTGAAGCAGCGACGATCTATGGAGTCGTGGAGAGGCGGTTGCAGTGCAAGGACTTGATGTGCCGGTAGTGCTACTCCGTGCGTATCACCGTTTTGATGAGACGGACGGAGCGCCCAAGGAAGGATGCGAAGGATGGGCTACGATGATCTGCCTGCCAGTGCGGCCAGACAGTGAGACAGGGAGACAGGGAGAAAGGCTCGAGGACTGGAGGCACTGCAGCAGGCCCCAGAGGAGAGGATTTTGGGGGGAAGAAGGAGAAAAGGAAGATTCACGACGTCGCAAGTCGGGAAGGATGGAGAGGATGGAGAGAGGACCAAATATATTACTACTCGTATGCACACGATGCAAATTACTGGCGATGTCAAAATCTGGTTGAGCGTGCTGACAAGTGGATAAAAGGGCGGATCCCTACTGCACGGATGCGGCACGAGGCTCGCGGGCTTAATGAGGTGCTTTTTGGACTGGGAGATTGGGATGGACTGTCAGGAGGAGGCTTCTGACAGTTGACAGCGTGTGTGTGTCTGGTCGAGGACTGGTACGGAATCGTGCCGGTTGACAAGCCCTTGCCAGCTCCCTTGCCAAGCTTGTCCGTGGCTGGGTTAGGGCCTGCTAGGTCTTGTTTCGTTTCAAGAAGGGGATGCAACGTAAAGGGGGAAGGGTAGGGGGGGACGAGATCGAAACTGGCGAGATCAGAAAAGAAGAAAATGGAAGCAATAAGAATTCAAAAATCAAAGCTTTTCTAACGTGCCGTTTTTTTCTTGCTTCAGTACGATACTTCCACTTGCCCGTTACAGAGAAAATCACGATACTGCAGGTCTCACGCCTGCGGAATCGGAAATGGATACGAAGTACTCGTGCTCCGTACTGTAGCTCAACCGTCGACCGTTGGAGCTCTAGCATGATGCGACGACTATCCATCGCCATGCATAACGCACGGAGTATGAAGTACTCGTACTCCGTGCTTTGTACTTTGTACTTGCAAGCGTTTGCCTTGCGTACTCGTACCCCTGGCCCTGCAAGTGCCGAGGCATGTTCGTCGCTGTGGCACCCGGAAGAGGCTGAGGACGTACGAGTACAAAGTATTACGAAGTCGCCCCTGCTTACGAGTACGAATTAGTACTTAGTGCGAAAGTAGCCCGTACGAGTTTTCGCACTGGCAGACTCGGCTTCGCTGCCAAAATGACAGACGAACTCGCTCGCATAATCCAATTCATCACATCTCACAAAAAAAAAAGAAGAAAAAAAAAGAAAAAAAAAAGAACGCAAATGAATATCATCAGCCAACCTCGCATGTACGGAGGTACGCGGCCTAATAAATCCCCCCTCAGCCAGGTACCTCGACTGCGTCCTATTGCATCCACCTTACCAAATACGGTTAAAATGACAACCCC
>JANSMC010000219.1:0-20749 GCA_029299015.1 Ophiostoma montium
TAAGCTTTTAAGCTTTAAAAAAGGCGGTTACGGAAGGCTTAGTACTAGCGGTATAAGTCTTAGGGAGATTTACGAGAGTAAAAGTAGATTTATCGGGGTATACTTTAGGGGCCGCCTTACTATAAAAGTAAACGGACGAGGCGTAGTATCCCGTAGTTTATTTTTTAAAAAAGTTTACGCCAACGGAGTATAACTATTTAATCTATAATAAAAAGTTATACGTTATTATTACAGCGATATAAAAGTAAACGCCGGAGTTAAAAAAGGAACGTTTCGAAATACTTACGGATTACTAAAACCTATAATAGTTTTTAAGTCGTCGTTTACTTAACGAACGCTAGATACGGTAAACGGAAAATTTTTTAGTAATAGATTATACCCTAATTTACCGGCCCGGGCGGCTATAACTATTATTAAATATACTATCCTAGCGGGACTAGGATATACTAGTAAATAGTAGTAACGACTAACGGGCCGAACGAAAAGTATAGTTTTTTATAAAAACTATAAAGGGGTTAAAAATAACCGGGCCCTCGCTAGACAAAGTACCCTAGTTAACCGTCGTAGCTTTAGTAGGGTAAGTAGTACGGGCGGATAAGGATAATTTTAAAAAAATAAATAAAAAGCCGATTAGCGAGTTAAGGTCGCCGTTCGTAAACGACGAGTTAACGGCGTTATAGTATACGTCTTTTAAAGCTAACCGTCGGTATTAGAAGCTCCGGGACGCGATTTAAAAGAAGGACGATACGGTACTAAAAAAGTAGGGGTTAAACTTCGAACTAGTAAAGTTCCGGTAAGATTCGAAGGGCCGGGTAATGTAGCGAGATCGGTTCTAGATCCCGTCTAGGGAGCCCTTCCGTACGCGTTTAATCTAAGTTATTTATAACTCGAAACTTACCGGGTATTTAGGTAAAGAAGTTATACGAACGGTAATTTCGAAGTCGTACGTTTAGCCGGTATTAATAACCGATGTACAGTAATTCGTAAAGAATTACTAGCGTTGCTACTAAATTAAACCGTAACGGGATACTAAGTAAAGGTTTTTTAAACTACTCCCCGTTCCGGAACGGCCGTAAAGTAAGTTTTCCGTAAATTTTATTATTTATTTACTAATTAATAAGAGATATACTAATATTATAATAATTACGGACCGTTTAAGTAAGGCGGTAGTATACGAGTTAATACTAATAATTAAAGTACCGGAAGTAATAAAACGTTTTTTTAACGGCGTCTTTTAATACTACGACCTATTAACGGCGATCGTATCCGACCGCGGGGTATAATTTATAAGTAACTTTTAGGCGGAGGTTTATAAAGCGTTAGGTATTACGCGTCGACTATTTATAATATAGTACCCCGAGACGGACGGAGTAACGGAGCGGGCGAACTAAGAGTTAGAAATTTATTTCCGCGTTTTTATTTTTTTTTCGTAATCGGATTAGGCTTAGCTACTTTTATTCGTTATAGTCGCCCTAAATAACCGGGTTAGTACCTCGACGAAGATATTACTATTTTATATACTTTATAACTACTATATACTAGTAATCGACGAGCCGGTACTAAAAGCCCGACGATTAGCCGCGGTATCCGGCGACGCGTTAGTAGAAAAATAGTATTAGGGTACCGTATACGCGTAGGCGAGTATAGAAGTCGCCTAAAAAGTATAAAAAGTTTAAACGAATAAGTATTATTAGTACGTAGGCGTATTCTAATAGGGGGAGTACGTATAGCTTTAAATACGTTACGTTAAAACCGTACGGCCGGTAAAAAAGCTAAACTAAGTAATATTACCGTACCGCGTAGTACGTATAGTAAGTAACTACGCCGTAAAACTAAATATACCGAAAGGGATCTACCCGGTATTTTACGTAAGTCTAGTCCGGCGCGGCGACGACGACCCGCTCCCGAGCTAGCGGGTAGACTATACCGAGTTACCGTTATTAACCGTAGACGGTTATAACGAGTACGAAGTAGACGATATCTTTAAGTACCGCCGGAAGGGCCGCGGTTAGTAAGTATACGTAAAATAGGCCGGGTACGTTACGCTAAATTAGGAGCCGTTAAAAACGATATAAGAGACTACGGCTTTAGACGAGTATAAAAAGCGGGTATACCCTTTATAGTAAAAGGCGTCGGGAGGGGGGAAGTAATATTATAGGCTAAAAGCCTTAGCGTAGCGTATAACTACGCCGTACGCCGACCTTAGTAAATAGGAGCCCTTTTAAGTTATATAACCTTGGACCGTGTACGTAAAGAGGCGTTAGGTAGGTTATTTAACGAGGGCGGATACTTTTAAACCCCCGCGGGCGTCTAGTATAACGATACAAGGTATACGTACTATTAGATACCCGCGGGCGTTTAGCGTACGAGGGATACGGTGGGGTAGATCTGGACTACGTAACCTTAGGCTTGATGTACGTAACGGTAGGTGGTTACTTAATAAGGGTAGTTACCGTTAGACGCCCGCGGGCGTCTGGAGGGTAGGGGTATACGAGGGAGGCGGGGTCGAGGCATATAGGGGAGGGAAACCTTTAGAGTGCAAATCCCTCTCTTTTCCTTTCCTTCTGTAAGATTAGTTATTTCGATAATTTAGGAGTCTCTACGTACGCCCTTGCTACTAGGACCCTTATACTACTATACGTTTTTTTGCCTTTTTTTTGTTATTATTATTCAACTTGATTACGACATATAAATACACACATGAGCTTTATTTTCCACGTACGGCTATAGATATCGGAAAGCCTATGCCGTTGTCCTAGAGGAGGTTACACATGACCCCAGGTTGACTCGTCTCGCTGACCCGGGAGTGGATTTTGAAAAAGCTTAAGAAAGCTGACCCGGGAATGGATTATAATAAATGGGCCTTGATGTTTTTCCGTTCCGACGCCTTGTCTCGACTACTCGTACCTACTATATCGATCACGCGTTCTTTTGCGTTTATTTTCACGTTACTTTTTTAATCTTTTGACTTCTTTTTCGCCTCGCTTTTCGTTTTAATCCGCTTACTTTTATTTTTTCTTACTCTAAGTACGGTTAACTAATCACTAGGACTACCCGTTCTTGCTTAGTACTCGAGGTTTTACGATTTTAGCACTATTCCTAATACATCGAACGACTATACCAAAAACGAGCAAAGAGTCTCTATAAAACGCTAAGGCGAGTCCCGGGTCAAGTCGAAATTTGCTTATATAAATGGGATCCACTCCAGGGTCAGCGAGACAAGTCAACCTGGGGTTATGTGTAACCTCCTCATTACCCCGTTACTGCTTTACTACCTGTCGAGTTTCCCCATCGTTGCCGACTTCTCCCACTCGTGTCGCTCTGCTTCAAATCTCTCTTATTCTTATGTTCCTTCTTATGTCCCCTTCTGCCACACTCTTGTTCGTTTCTTTTTTTTCCACAATTCCTTTACTACAATGTTGCGCAACCGTACTGCCGGCCGCAATGTGTTCCTCTACAGCGCGCAGGACCGAGATCACATCATTGGCGGACTGTGTGCTGCACCGGCTTGGTCCCCCATTACAAATAAGATGTTCTACGCCATGGTCGAGATTGTGGTTATTGTTCACGGGCCCTACACGCTCGAAAACGCCAACGGCACGCGCATTTTGCCTGACGAGCAGCCGCTTGTGCCAGGCAACTACTACATTGTGACAGGTGCCGACACGACGATGGAGGAGAACAACGAACCCGTCATCACACGAACCATATCGCTTGGCACTGGGACGCGCACACGTGCCTTCAGCAAGGCGGTCCGTGATCGCGACGGCACCTGTGTTGTCAGCCAAGATGTCATCTACGATGACGATTATACGGGTTATGAAGCGGCACACATCTTCCCCATCTCACATCAGCAGCACTGGACCGCAAACGGCTACTCGCGCTGGATCACAGACGACGTGCGAGACAAGATCAACTCGCCGCAGAATGGGCTATTTCTTCGCTCCGACCTGCACAAGCGGTTTGACTCGTATCACTTTTCCATCAACCCAGACGTGAGTGATACTGTTAGGTTTTGCATTTTTCAAGGGTGTTACTAATACATGCAGGACAACTACAAAATCATCTGGTTTGCGTTCCATAGCACGTACGGCCACGCAGACGGGACATTGCCCCAGCGCACCCTGTCCGATGCCCGCCGACCGGCCGATGAGCTTCTGCGCTGGCACTTTCGCCAAGCTGTGCTCGCCAACATGCGCGGCGCCGGCGAACCCATATTTGAACACGATTTCCCGCCGGGCTCCGACATGCTGCAGGACATCCGCGACGGCCCTAAGGCAGCAGAGCGTATGGCAGCCGAACTGTTTGGTCGGCTTTCCTTACATATGGATCTCGATGCGCTAGACGAGGAGGACGATGGGAGCAATGGAGATAACAAGGACGATGACCTTGTAGTACACCATGTTTGAAGTTGTTATGCCTTTCCCTGCCTGTCCTTACCCTAGTCTTTACAGAAATGTCTTTTTTTCTTCTTAGACACTACGAACCAGCCACTACAGTGGCTCTCAAATATTCAGGCTCTATTTCAACACGGCGGGTCACGACACAAGAAAAAGACCTTTACCTTGAGGCCGCTGTATGTGCGAATACCTGCTATACAACGTATTAAATCTGATACATAGATAGCGGTGCTTTTCGGCTTCAAAATTATATAGTTTATTATATAGTTGTCTCTCTGGGAGATGCGTAATGTGAATGTGATTGAGGTGGGTGAAATAGGAGTGGATTCGGATTTCTGGTTTTGAAGCCTGTATATTTGAGAGTGACTGTACACACTATGATCTACGGATGGGAGTGCCAAGTTTACAATGATGCTCTAGCATAAGAATAAATTGTATTTGACTAGACCAACCGTTCCGATGAAACATTACTGCCAGGAAGTACCTTGACCTATAAAAATAATGCTAGATGCTATTAATGCAAAACCCTCGAACGCCATGCATGATATATAAAAGTACAGAATAAGACCCCCAAAACTAGATGAATGTAGTACCGAACTTGTCCACTACGTTTGTCGGCACGTGCCGGTCAAACTGCGGCAGGCTCGTCAGCGGCGGCGGCGGGCCCTTCTTGACCCGTCTCGCGGGATAGGCTGCCGACAGAGTTGGCGACGTCGACGAGACGGGCGATAGGCGGGAGAGGAACGCGGGGGATGGAGGGGGTGCCGGGGATGCAGGGGCAGCAGGGTCCGCTTTCGGGCTGGCCACGGCCGGTGATCGCGCCGCCGACGGCGAGCCCAGGTCAACCAGAATCGAGGGGCCACGCGCCAAGCCGATGCACTCGGGCGCCACGGCGATCGAAGCGGTCTTTGTGGGGGAGCCGGTGGTGGTGGTGGTGGTGGTGGCGGCGGCGTCGGCATCAGCATCAGCAGCGAGATCGCTCTCGTTCTCTGTGGTCTCCATCACTACGGCTTTGTCGTTGTTGTTGTTGTGCTCAGAAGACAAAGAATCGCCCGTCAGGCTGTAGGTGCTGCCCGGACTGGCGAGCACGACGGCCTTGTCCGCAGTAGCCAGGCTGCTGCGCGTCGTTGGTGTCGTCGGCCGGTCCATGCCGGATGCCGCCCTATCGACCACACGCTCCTCTTCCTGCGGCTGGACACCGACGTAGTCTGCGTTGTCGTCGCCGCCGCCGCCGCCGCCGCCACCGCTGCCGCCGCCAGTCGTGCTGTCCTGGGCCGCCGCAGTCAACAACGACGCCGACGACGACGCATCGTCAAATGCATAGGGGCCGATGCCAATGTCCTTGGCATAGATGCTCGCCGTAAAGGCCATCTTGCGCAGCGGCGACAGCTGCGGGCCCGTCGTCAGCAGGGTGTCGCGCGCAGCAGCAACAGCATCCTCGTTGCCGTCGTCCTTTGCTTCGTCGCCGCTGGAACAGGCGCTGGCAGTCTCCTCATCCTCCTCGTCATCGTCGTGTTTGGCTGTGACAATCGCGGGAATGGGTTGGGTGGCAGCTGGCTCGGCGGCCACGTGCGAGGTGCCCGGGGGGCTGGGGCTGCGCGACGCCGACTGCACGAGCACGGCAGGGAGCGGCCAGTTGGCGTGAGCCGAGGGCTCTGCGTCGCCGACAGGCAGCGACACGGCCGACAGAGGCGGCGAGGCGCAGCCGTCGGTCATCGTCGTCGTCGTCGTCGTCGTCGCGCGTGCGGGCACGCTGACCACGGTCTCGACAATGTCGCTGCTGCTGGCGGAAGCTGACTCGGCCACCTTGGTGGTAGCAGCTGCTGTAGCAGCAGCAGGCGTCTGGGGCCGACTGCCGCCTGTGTTGGACAGCGTCGTCGCGCCCGTGGACTTGTCTGCCTCGTCCTCGTCGTCGCCGTCGCCGTCGCCGTCGCCGTCGCCCTCCTCGACGTCAAAGAACTCATCACTCTCGTGGCTATCTTGTCTGTCGTGTTTGTTGTTGGCGGTACTGACGACGCTGCCAACGAGAACAGGCGACGACGGAATGGTGTCGGCGGTCGGGGTCTCGGGGGGTGTTGTCTGGTCGGAATTGCGCGTGCGCCAACGTAGGGCGATGGCGCGGGATTTGTCCGACGTCAATTCCGGCGTCTTCTCTTCGCGCGTCGGCGTCTTGGGCGTCAGGGGAAAGCTGCCAACAAAGGTCGACGACAACGACGACGACGACGACGACGACGAGGATGATTCCGAGATTGTCGTCGTCGGCGGCTCGACCGCAACCGCGACGGCCTTGGGCGTGACTATGGCCTCCTCGACGGGCTCCTCGGCCTCCACGACAGGCACATCATCTTCAGAAGACAGAGGGGCGGCGTCGGAGGAGGGTGGCACAGAGGCCGCTGACTCAGCAGCCGAGTCGGATTCCTCTGACGATGCATTATCCTTCTTGTCCTCCGCACCACGCACCTCTACCTCCTCCTCCTCCTCCTCCTCTTCTTCTTCTTCTTTACTGGCAAAATCCTTGACGGCAACACCGGGCATGTCGAGCACGCTCTTCTCCTCAATGTCCTCGGCGACATCGGCCAGCTGGCGGTCAAACGCGCCACCGGGGCTCGTCGGCGACGACAGGCCAAGAAACCGGGGATCCGACCGGTTGTTGTCCGAGCGGGGGTCTTGGTTCCGGCGATCCAGCAGCGGCGGCCCAAACTGCTTCTGCTGCTGCTGATGAGAGCGTTGCTGCTGGTGGTGGTTGGGGTACCCCGCGTAATCCGAATTGGACCGCGCATTGGGAGGACCGTATCTCGTCGCACTCGTCGTATCACTCGTCGTACTCGTTGTATTACTCGTCGTATTACTCGTCGTACTACTCGTCGCACTACTCGTCGTACAACTCGTCGTATTACTTGTCGTACTCGTCGCTCGTCGTACTAGTCGTCGTACTACTCGTCGTACTAGTCGTCGTATAACTCGTCGTACTAGTCGTCGTATTACTCGTCGTATTATTTATTATACTACTCGTTGTTAGTATTATAAGAATATTTAAAATTATAAAAAAAAGTAAAAAATATAAATCTAGACTTAAATAAAAAAAAAGTTCTTATATTCTATACTTTTCGCCTTTCTTTTTTATTAATTCTATTCTTTATCGAGTTTATTTAATTGTTCGATTTATAGTTTTTTTATTTTCTATTTAGTTATAAACTTAGGTATATATATTTCTATACGTATATACTAAGCGAGGGTGTTTTATAGGCCGAAAGTTATCGCTCGAAAAGGCCAAAACGGGGCCTTTAAGCGCCGGCACACGTACTTTACTTAGAAAGCACGGGATCCCGTCGGCTCTCCCCTAGTTAAGGGCCAGATACGCAGCTTCCTACTCAAGAGCAGATTCCTGCTCCGGAGCAGGTTTTGCCCTAATATAGTATAACGGTCGCGGGACCTGCTTATTCCAAGGACGTAGAAAAGACCGCTATACCAAATGGCAAAAGATATACACAAGATAATTCGACGGAATTATCGCTGTCGTCCTTACTTATATAACCCCGGAACCTCCCGATTCGTACATACGTCATTTGCTCGTATTCTCTCGTACGTCGGGATTCTATCCGGCGTACCTGATTACGTAATTACCATTTACGTAATTAGGTACGTGATTAGAAGACGGGCGTACGGCGTAGTCGTACGTTTATCCTGGGCCTTGGTTTATAATATTATACCCTTCTTTTCACCGCCTTCCTAAGGCGGATAGAGGGGCGAACCTTAGATTATATAAGTAGTATACCCCGAACCCGAAGTGGCGCGCCCATCCTACGCTATATGTAAGGAGCGGAGTCGACTCTTCGGGAGGACCTACCAGAATAGTGGGGCATCAGGTGATTGGGGATTATTAAGTAATCAGGCAAATGGAGTCTTAGGCGCTGCGCTAACGTCGCTATAAGGAGACAACGTTAGCACCTAGGAATAGTAGGGCGACGACGAAGCGCCGAAAGCGCGACAGGGAGTCGGTAGTACGGACTACTTAACGGCCTACTTAGCCTACGACGACTCTATTATATAAAAAGCCTCGCCCGTTCCCTCGAAAAGTCGAGGGAGGTAAGAATTAGTCTTTATACTATCGTATACTTACTTTAAATAATACTATTACTTTTTTTTCCGTAACTTAGTAGTAAACACTTATTTTATTCCTTTTATTATAATTTTAATTCTTTTCCCCTAAAATACTTATTTAGTATATTTAAGTCGAATTCTTTCCGTATTACTAGTACTTCGCGGACGACGAAAGCCGTATCCCGAGTACTATAAACGACGAGTTTAGCTAACTTAAAACCCCGAATTACTAAGATTAAAAACGATAAGGATAGCGAAAATAAGGCGCCGCCGAAGCGCGTCGACGGTACAAAAACGAGTCTAGCGTTAGTCCTAGAGTAAACTAAACCGCCTAGGACCGAGTAAAGTTCGCCTAAAAAAAACGTAAAAGAGCTAGCGTTAAAAGCGTAACTAACGGCTAAAAAAAAAAAGGCGAAGTTACGAATAAAAATCGTCGAAGTAACGAACTAATACCGGTCGTTCCTCCCCAACGTCGAAACTATACTAGTACCGAACAAGTATCTCGTTAATCGTCCGGATACGCCGTACGCCGAGTCCTTTATCGCAAAGTCGACGACGTACGCGTATAACGAGAAAAACCTTAAGTTAGCCCTAAACAAAAAGCTTTCCGATAAGTCCTCGTTTATAAAGCGGGACTAGTAGATTTACGATATCGAAATAATATTTTAATATATTTTTAATACTTATACTAGCGGGGTATAGAAAGTCGTTAAAGTAGTATATAAAATAAAGTTAAGTCTATAAACGGAGTAGCGTTAGTACGTCGCGGCGTAAACGACTCCCGAGCTTTGGGCGGTATACTAAAACTTTTAAGAGTTATTCCGGGAGTAGGTAAAAAAGTAATTATCGGCGGTAAAAAACTTTACTCTAGCGGTAATAATAATATACCGTAAAACGTAAATACGCCTCGACTAAACCCTTTTTTAGTTCTTAGCCTATATACGCTCGCTCGAGACGTAGATAAACTATACTATTAACGACGATTACTAACGGGATATATTCTACGCCGGGCTAACCCCGTAGATCTAGACGGCTCTTAGTATCGCGGTCGACGTAGTTATATTATTACTCGAGTTTATACTACGTAAGGCTAACGTTATTTATAAAGTATAGCCTTATACGCACGAGTCGTATAAACGAAGTAGTAACGTAACTAACTAGGGCTAGTCTAATAAACGGGCCTAAATAAGTATTAAAGGAGTAAAGACTACCCGAGGCTTTAAACGAGGAGGCTAGTACGGTCGAGGCCGTGGCCGAAGCGGCTCTTAGTCGACGCGAAGCGACGGAAGTACCCGTAACGGTTCCTAAGGCTAATCGGACTATAATTTATCCAACGTTACTTACTTCTAATACTAACAAAAGGGCTACTATTCTACTAATTGTTTATAGAATATAGTAGTTTAAAACGTAGCGACGGAAAAACGAGTCGAGAGTATTAAAGAAAAAGAGTTAAAAAACTAAATAACGCCTCGTTATATAAAGAGAGCGGGGCGTTAAAAAAGGAGTTAAATGTAAGGACGCCTAAGTATACCCTAGGTAAGGTACGGGGTTTACTTATAATAATCGACTTAGACTATAGCGCGGGCTCGGACCTAGTTAGTAGTTAAATAGCGAAGAAGGTCGCGTTTAAGTAAAAGCGTTACCGAGTACGCCGCGTTATAAGTATAAATAAGTACGAGATTTAAACCTTTAGTATATACGAGGTACCTATCGAGTTTACGGACTATACCGGTAAAACTAAGAACGCGGTACGTAATTACCTAGTAATTAAGCGTCTAAAGTACTTCGGTATAAGCCCGGTAATATTAGGTATACCCGGTCTTAAAGATATAAATATTAATATTATAGCCTAGGCCTTATAACGCTTCGGCGAAAAAACGGTATAAAAAATACTTAAAGTAGTACTAGAATCGGCGCGATAATTTAAAAAGTATATCCGTAATAAGATAGTAGTATACGGGTTAATAGCCTTACTAGTAATAGTATTAGACTATAAGAAAGTTATTAAGGGTAGGGTAAAAGTACGGGTATAAAGCGTAAAAGTACCGGTCGAATTCCAAAAGTACGCTAATATATTCGATACTACTAAGTTATCCTAACTCCCGTTATCCAAGCGTACCGACTACGTTATTAACCTAATTAACGACGCGATACCCCCCTTTAATCCTATTTATCCCTTATCTAAGCGCGAGTTATAAAAGCTCCGGCGTTATTTTAAAAAGAATACTAAAAACGGTAGAATCCGCCCGTTACAAAGTCCAACGGGAGTACCTATTTTATTTATACTTAAGAAAGACGGTACGCTACGACTCTACATCGACTATCGGGGGCTAAACAAAATTATCGTTAAAAATAGGTACGCTTTCCCGTTAATTACCGAGATTTTAAATAAGATTACCGGTATACGTTATTTTACTAAACTAAATATTAAAAACGTTTACTACCGTATTAGGATTAAGGTCGACGACGAGTAGAAGATAGCGTTCCGTATTCGGTACGGCTTATACGAGTACGTAGTTCTACCATTTAGGCTTACTAATACCCCGGCTACGTTTTAAAACTATATTTACGTAGCGCTAAAGGATCTCGTCGACGACTACTACATTACCTATATAAACGATATCCTAATCTTCTTTAAAACGAAAGAGGAGTACGAGCGCTACGTCCGCGCGGTACTAAAAAGGTTACGACGCGCAAAGCTATTTATTAATCTAAAAAAGTACGTATTTTTTAAGTAAGAGGTCGAGTTTTTAGGCTTTATTTTAACTACGACGGGTACGCGTATTAACGAGGAGCGTATATTTACGGTAACGTAGTAGCTAGTACCCTAGACCTTCTACGATATATAAGTATTCTTAGGTTTTTATAACTTTTACCGGCGCTTTATTTATAAGTACTTTACTTTAGCTACGCTTTTAAACGATATAATAAAAGGAATAAAAAATAGGCGGAAGCTGGGTAAGTACTAAATATTAAAGTAGTAACTACGCGCTTTTAACGCGTTAAAAGAACGGTTCCGGACCGCGCTTTTCTTAGTATACTTCGATCCGGCGAAATACTTACGACTCGAAACTAACACGTCTAAAGAAGTAAAAGCTAGTGTACTATCGTAACTAAACGATAAAGGTATATACTACCTAGTCGCGTTTTAGTCGAGAAAGTAGAAAGGGCTAGAGCTAAACTACGCTACCCCGGACCTAAAAATAATAACGATTATAAACTATTTCTAGTACTAACGCTAGTACCTAAACGGTAGTCGTTATCGTATCGAAGTACTATCGGATTATACGAATTTACGCGCTTTTATATAGTAAAAAAAGCTAAATAGTAAATAAACGCGCTAGTATATACTCCTAATACTTTTCGACTTCGAAATTAAGTATTAAGTAAACAAAAAAAACTTTACTAATACGCCGTCGAAACGGCCGGACTATAAGAGTAACCCCGATAAAACGATAAATACGCTTATATTAATTAGCCTAAAAAAGAAGTTTATAACAATATAAAAAGTACTAATTCTAGCGTAGTAATAGCTTTAAGCTTACACGAAGGCCGCGGACCTAGTATTCGTATAGTAGTTCCGTTCTTATAAAACGTTAATTTTAGCGCGGTAACGGTTTTAAAAAGTATCGATCCTAGTACGACGGTAGTTTTAAGCTTTAACGAAGGCCGGGACTAGGGGAGATACGACCTTTAAATCCTTTATAAACGCTATATAGGTATAGCTTATCCGGTCTTATAAGTCTTTATTATAATAAGCCTTAGGCTTAGAAAAAACGGCGGGGCTTTTGCGTTAGTATATCCCTAGCTAGCTAGTTAGGATAGTAGTCCTACAAAAGACCTCGTTTATTCTCGAGCCAAAGTCGCCGTTACGTAAAGTTCTTTTAATACTATAAGCTACCGACCCTTAGTCAAAGAAAAGGATCGCGGTATTAGCGACGGGAAAGTTACGAGATAGTAACTAGTAAATAAATAGTAACGGCCTCCTTTATAATAAGCTAAGGCTTTACGTACCGAACGAGGGTACGTTACACGCTAAAATTCTACGGAAGTACTACGAGAATCCAATAACGGGCTATTTTAGCAAAGCGCGTACGGCGGAGATTATTTAACGTAAGTTTTACTAAGAAAGCGTAACTAAAAATATTAATCTTTTTATCGCGTCGTGCTTAACCTATTAGCGTATTAGAAAAAGGAAATATAAGCCGTACGGTAGCTTTTAACCTTTCCCCGTACCGTCCAAACTATAATAATAGATTTTTATAAACTTTATCGTAGTTTTACTTAAAGTATAGTATAAAAGCGAGCTAGTTAATTCTATCCTAGTAGTAGTTAATAAGTTAATAAAGGCGTATCGTTTTATCCTAACTACGTTTACTATTACTATAAACTAGCTAGCCCGAGTATTCTATGCGGAGATTAAGACTCGCTTTAGAACCCTTTGCGGGATTATATTAGACCGAGGTAGTATATTTATTAGTAAGTTCTAGTAAAAGTTATACGTAATACTTTTAATTCGTCGGCGGCTCTTTACCGTATATTACTCGTAAACGGATAAGTAAACGGAGCGTATAAACTAAACCTTAAAACACTACCTCCGCGCGTTTATTAACGACGAGTAAATAAACTAGCTAAATCTCCTACCGGATATAGAGTTTGCCTACTAAAACGCCGTTAACGTAAGTATTAGTTAAACGCTATTCCGTATACTATATAGCTACGACCTAAGTAATAGTATAAACGTCGAGGTCGACGCTTACGAAGGGGAAGTACCCACGGTACAATATAAAGTCGAGAAAATCTAGGCGCTAAGATAAAAAATAACTAAGTATATACGTAAGGCGTAAAAAGTATAAAAAAAGTACTACGATAAAAAATATACGCCTAAAGAGTACGAGCGCGGAGATTTTATTATCCTATCGATAAAGAATTTATCGTTTAAAGGTAAGCGTAAATTAGCGTTAAGATTCGTTAGCTTATTTTAAATAATTAAACGTATTAGTAAAGTAACGTATAAACTTATACTACTAAAAAAGTATAGCCGTTTATACAATATATTCTCCGTTACTTTACTAGAGTTGTAAATACTTCGAGACGGCGACGCAGTAACGATACTACTCCCCAACCTAATAAATAATCTAAACGAATAGGAAGTAAAAACTATAATCGATAAGTATACGCGTAAAGGCGAGCTATTCTACTTAATTAAATAAGTAAGATAACCCGCCGAGTATAACTAATAAGTACCGGATAAAAATATATCGGGATTATAAAAAGTTATCGCCGACTACGAAAAACTAAGGGTAAAGAAGGCTAAAAAAAAAAAAGGGAAAGAAAAAGTAAAAAAAGTCTTACACGGATAATAAGTTAATTAAAATAAGTAATTATTACTCTAAAAGTACCCGAGTTTTCCTATTCTATCCCTCGTTCTTTTTTTACGTAAGCGTAAATAAAATAAAAGAATACGATATAACGCGGGCGCGACGATAACGTTAAAATATAGACGCGACTTTATAAGAATTACTAGGGGTTAAAGTATTATACGCGGGCTAGTACGCGAACTACTAAAAGCCCGGCTATCGCCGCGTCGGAACGGACGTCCTTTAAAAATTCGTAATAAGTATTCTTTTAAAGAATAAAGCCTTTATTACTAAGTAATAGGTGGGCGTAAGTAGTATCGGGTAACTATATAGTAGTAAAACCGCCCTATTCGTATAATACGCGTTAACGGGCCGCTTAAACCTTGTATACGAAAATAGCGTAACGGATTTAGCTTTACTAATTATTAGTCGTTAAGCGGAAGTACCGTTAATAATACTAGACTAGGCTAAGAATATTCCGGGTAAATAAACCCCCGACTAATATTAGCTAAAACTACGGCTACTCCTTAAGTAACGCGAGATTTAAGGCGCGTACGCGCGCTATCGTTTAGATATAAGCCCGGACGTTACTAGCTACGAGGGCTAACGGGCTAATATATGTAGCGTAGTTATACTCGTAGCTACCGTAACGAGTATTCGCGCCCGGGGCGTAACTAAGTACGAAATCGGGGTTATCGTCCCGGTATTTATTAGTCGCCCGGCGGAAGTAAGAGTAATAAGCTAAGGCGTTAATTACTAGTTTAGTATTAAAGAAAATCTTTAGTAGCTTTATAAGGGCGCTACTAATAAAAGTAGTTATAACCGCGGGTATAGTAGGTTTAGCGGGCTCTTTTTCGTCGTCGTTTTAGTCTATATCGTCGGCGTCGTTAACGGCGCTAGGAATAAACCCCGCCTAAAACGAAAAGTCGTCGTTTACGACTATCGGCTCGGTACTAGTAACGCTAACGACGGCGATAAATATAATAGCGTTAAAAATAACTATAGTAATAAGGCTCGACGATAAACTAACGGAGCGGCGGCCGGAACTCGGGCCGGAAACGGTAGCGGCTATACGGTTAGTAAAACTACTTTTACTTAATATACAGGTAACGCGCGTTTAAGTAGTATCCGTAGCGCGACTAACGATCGTACTAAGAGTAGTACGTAGCGGCGTCGTAGTAATAACGGCTAGGCGGGCGGCGGCCGACCGACGCGCCGGGGTTATAAGAGTTACGGGCATTATAACTAGCTTAAACGTTACGGCGGGCGTAAAACGGCGGGGCGTAGTAACGGACTTAGTAACGGACTTTATAATAGGTTTAATAGTAACTTTAGGCTTAACGGCGGGCTTCGCTTTAATAACGGGCTTCGTTACGGGTTTAGTAACTTTTTAAAGGCGCTTATAAAAAGCTATTATAGTTATAGTTATTAAAAAGAAAAAAAAAAAAAAAAAAAGAACGAATAAAAGCGAGTAAAGTCTTTATAATTAATAAGAAAAGGAAAAGAAAAAAGTAATCTACGAAAGTAACTTTACGTATTTATACTCGCCCCGAGGGCGTAAATATAAACGGTTAAAGGATAACGATATATTAGTAAGTCGACGCGTATACGCCTAAAACGTAAAAGTAAATTTAAACTATAAAATAAATAAACGATACGTAAAGAATTTACGTAAAAGCGTCGACGAGCCCGGCGTAAGGATTTATACGAGAACTCGCGAGGGCGTACTTTAATCCTTGTATAGAATTAGTAGGCGGAATAACTAACTCGTTTACCCTACGACGGATACGTATACGACCTCCTACCTTAGTATAACCGACGTAAAAGTAAACGCGAGGTAAGCTAAAGGCTAGCTTATCGTAAAGGGGGAATAATTATAAAGAACGGAGTCGACTTTTTAGGAGGACTTATTAGAATAGTAAGGTATTAAGTAATTAAGGATTATTAAGTAATTAGGTAAATAAAGTTTTAGGCGCTACGCTAACGTCGTTACAAAAAGACGACGTTAGTACCTAGGAATAGTAGGGCGACGACGAAGCGTCGAAGGCGCGATAGTGAGTCGGTAGTACGGACTACTTGGCGGCTTACTTAGCCTACGACGACTTTATTATATAAAGAGCCTCGCCCGTTCCTTCGAAAAGTCGAGGGAGGTAAGAATTAGTCTTTATACTATCGTATACCTACCTTAAATAATACTATTACCTCTTCCTCCGTAACTTAGTAGTAAATACCTATCTCATCCCTTTCGTTATAGTATATATACTTAATTAATATTCCGTAATAAAAGTTTATAATTTATATCGAGTTTATACGCCGCGATATAAAAGAGTAAACGTTAACTTATATACTAAATAGTCGGGGACTTAATAAGTACTACTACCTTATTATCGTCGTTATAAATTTATACTACGAAACGGTTTTTTTTGATCGCTTATACAAACCCGGCGTACTTTACTTTATTTATAAAATAACCCCGGAAAAGCCGAGTACCGGTAAGGATTTTAAAACGGGGGATAGGTTCGAAAACGCCTTTCTCTAATAGGCCGAAAATCTCCGCCCGGTAAAACACGTCGTAATTAAGTATAAGTACGAGGGTAATAAGCTAAATAGTAGTATCGGCTTCGGTAATAGTAATAAATATAAAAGGCGGGGCCTTATAACGTCGTTACTAGAACGCTCGGATAGTACCGCTAACGTATACAAGCTTGTTAAGTTCGATAAGTTTTTAGGTCTATAGCCGCGTAAAATAAACGACGATAGCTATACCCGGGGTATAAGCCGGCTCTAGGGTACCCGGAAAGGGCTCTTTAGTAACTAAATTAGTTACTTTAAAACCTTTTAGGGCTTAAAGGACCCCCGCTATAACTAGTATTTAACTAGTTATAACGGTTATTACCTCCTCGACGGCCGGGGGTACTATACTATTATTACTCGGTAACGGGGTATAAATATCTCCCGTACCTAGTAAACGGCCTCGACGGGCCCGTAAAAGCGCCGGAAACGGTATTATATTTTCGGCGTACTTATAAGGTTTAACGGAAATACTTTAAAACTCTAAAATCGTCTTATTACCGTAGTCGATAATAACGGTCTCGCCTTCCGTACTAACGACTCGTACGGGTCCGTCCTACTTAACGTCGCTAGATCCCCGACCCTCCCGGTATACTAGTACTAAATCGTTAATATACGGTTACTCCGGTTAAAGCCCGTTACGTATCCGCGCTATTACCTAGGTCCGGCGTTCCGCCTATATCTTCTCTAGCTCCCGTATAGCCGCCCGAATAGCGGCCGAGCGTCGAGTTACCGTAACTACTAGTACGGAGGCGGAAGACGTCCGCGGGTAAGCGCCGAAAACGAGTAGTATCGATACGATACCGTTCGGCCCGGCGGTATTATTTATTACTTTAATACTTATTTAAAACGTTACGTCGTCGTCGAACGCCGGGATCTCGGCCTTAATAATTTTGTAAGCCCGCTTTACTAGCCCGTAATACCGTTCTACTTTACCGATACTATAGTAAACCTTTATAAGTACTACCTTCGTTTTAAATCCTATAAGGGTAACGTTATCCTTAAACACTTAAGTAATAAAATTTATACTTTAATCCGTAATAATAAAATCCGAAGGCCTAAAATATATATCTATCTAGTACTCCCGAAGCTTATCCTATACCGTCTACGCCGTTATATTATAAAACTACCGGGCTACTATAAAGCCGGTTACCTCGTCGACGACGTAAATATAAAACTTCCCTTTAATATATACTATATTTACGATAATAATACCGTTAAAAGTAATATCGTTTTCTTTTCGGAGGTTAAACTTAAAACGACGGGGCGAGCCTTAATATAACTAATACTAATAACAAAAACGGCGAATCTCCTTTAACTCCCGGATACTAACGTTAATATCTCCGGCCGCCTATAAAAGGCGGTAAAGGCGCCGGACCGACGGATACCCGAAATAACGATACAAGCGCTAAAGCTTAGTACGGGTAAAAAACGTAATCGCCGCGCCGTACGCTATCTCCGGGATCGTTATAAAGGCGTAGTCGAAACGCCGGATAACCGAAACTATCGGGATCTCTTTCTTACCCTAGCGGTATACTATTATATTACGCGTATTATCGAGGTAGTAATATAACTCATCGAGGTCGTAAAAAGCTACCAAAAAAGGCGTCGTCGTAGGTATAACGTAAAAAATAATATTACTTATTAGTATCTATACAACCACGGACCCGAAGCACTCCGCGATCCCGATACTAAAACGGACCTTTACGAAACCGGCCGCCGACGTATCTATATCGAGGCTAGGCCGGAGGCGTTATAAGGCTATAAATTAAGGCCGGCCGCAAGTTAATACTATTACGGCGCCGGTATCGACGACGAACCCGACGAACTCCGAGTCGTCGTAAGCGACGGACTCGGCGTATACGTCGCTAATATTTCCGTCGTACGTAGTATTGTAAGATAGTTTTTTAAAGCGCAAAGCGTATACGATACGAGTATTCGTGAAGTAAGCTATTACCTACTTACCTATATCCTCCTCCTTAATAATATTATACTAGAACGTCGTTATCTCGTATACCTTTTCTTTTTTTTAAACGTTACTATCCTCCTCCTTTTTTAAGTTTTTATCTTATATAAAAACGGTAACTATCTTTTTACTCTTATCCTCGTAGGTATAATACTCGTTAATATAATAGGTAAGAGTATTCTTATTTACTTTCTTCTTAGTCGACTACTCCTGTAAGTACTCTACTTTTTCTTTTTAAGTATAGTTACTATACCGGTACCCACGCTTTTTACAAATAAAGTATCGCTATCCCGTTTTACCCTTAACGTTACGGGGCGGGCGTACGACTCTTTAAATAACGGTACCGCCGCCTCGGGTACGGTTACTCGGTCCTCCCGGGCCGCCGCTACGTTTACCGGCGCCGCTATTACGGCTAAAAGTCTTATCGGCGTAAAGGGTCTCGGAGATAAAGCTACCGGTACGGTAAAAGCTACCGTAAAGCTACGTAAAGTAAGCAACCTTTAATATATCCTTTATAATACTCTTACTATCGTAAAAGCCTTTACGGGTAAAATTATTAATTATACTAACCGCGTAAGTAATAAAGGGATTCGTTTTAAACTCTTGGATAAACTTATTTTTTAATACGTAATCCCGATCCTCCTTACTATAAAAAACGAAACACTCGACGCTTTTAATAACTCGTTTACCGAAAGCGCTTATAATAACGGGTAAAGGCTCGCCTAGTATCTCTTTTACTACGTCTACTAGCTTTAAAGAGTACTAACTATTAACGCGCGCGCGGTTAATATCCGCGGTCTCGAACTTATACGCTATTATAAAAAAGATTTTACGCTAATCGGAAATAATATCGAGTAGCCTTTCGTAGTAGTTATAAGGCTCGCTATCCTTTATTATCGTAGACAAAAGCACTAAAATATACTCTTCGGCGACGTTCTTACGACGATAAATACGCAAAAAGAAACGTATATAGTACTAAAGGCTTATTATATCCTCGACGCCCTTATATTTATACTTTTCCTTATAACCCTTCTCGATATCGCTAATAATACGCCGTTATATACTCTCGCTTTCCGTAGTCGCCTAGTAAAAAACGAAGTCGGAATACGGGTCCGTACCGTTACTCGTACGTAGTATAAGAGTATAGGTACCCGGTATTACGGCGTACAAGGCCTAAACGCTCGGGTCGGGCGGGTACTAGGCGGGCACGTACGGGGCAAGCGTAAACGGGGCCTACGTCTCCCGGCGCGAAAGATAAGTACTCTTACGCGGCGGGTAAGTATTTTAACGCTACTAGTAATTACTAACTACCTCGTAACCGTTATAACCGCGGCCGGGACGTTCGAGGCCGGAATACCCGGCTTTAACCGTCGCCCTATCTTATTCGTTACAAGCAAATATTCGAGTAACCCTTTCAGGGGTCGCCCGGAACTCGGGGTACACGGACTCGGGGCCGAGTATATATTATAACTATATATTACGGGTACGTATCCCGAGGCCGCCTTCGTACCCGGCGTAACGGTCGGCCGCGTTAAGATTAAAAAACTCCGGCGGGTTATTAACTACAATAGTCTTTATAAGAGTATTAATCCTATTATAGCCCTTAATATTATAAAGCTTTACGAAGATACTACGATTTATAATAAAGTTACGGAGTTCGAAAAAAAAAGTCGGAAAGACAATACTAAAATCCTCTTTCGTCCACTTTCCCAAAACCTCGTAAAGGTACTCCAAAAAATCCGTATTAACCTATACGTTACTACTACGGATCTTAGTAAATAAATTTTATACTACTTATTCGTTATCCCGCGAGCTCGCCGATACAGCGGAGCCGTACGCGAATACTATAACGGGCTTAGGCTTTACGGCAACGGTACCGGAAAAGCCGGCCTTTTAGTAAGTTTTTCCCGTTAACTAGGCGTATACGTTATAACTTTTCGAATTAACTATTTTTAATAGTAATTATAGTATTCTCGACGTACGATATTTTACTAGTAAAAAGTAAAGTAAAACTAAAAGGTACTCTTACTATTTAACGTCCTTATAATAAAAGACTAATTAGTATCGGTTTACAAAAAAAATATTATAACAAAGATTCCGTAAAACGGTTAAGAAAGGTAAAATTAGTTTAGATTTATATAATAACCTATACTACCGTAAACCTAGTATAACGCTCCTATACCTAGTAAGTAAAAAGCTATATACCGATAGTCTTAATAGTAATATCTTAGGAGAAAGAAATCTATCTACAGGGATAAGGGCGGGCGAGCAGAGTTTTCTGGCCTCGGGAATGATAGCCCACCAAAAATGGCGCTATCGGGATTCCCGACACGTGATGCATGTGCTGGCAA
>JANSMC010000220.1:0-20555 GCA_029299015.1 Ophiostoma montium
TGTATCGTTATGCTAGACGCCCGCGGGGGTCTAAAGGTATCCGCCCTCGTTAGGTGACCTGCCCGACGCCTCCTTACGTGCGCGGTCTAGGGTTATCTGTCTTGGCTGCAGGTCCACCTGCATGCGACGGCAGCCAACGTCCAGGCCTGGTACTCTTTCGTACACGTTGCTTTGGTTGTTATTCAACTTGTCTTGTGTGTGTGAATCATTCGCTGTCGTATCGTATCGTATCGTACTCATACGAGTACGACTATCAGTCACCCCGCCCCCTTTCCGAAAAAGGACGTAATCTTCTGGCTGCCGCCTGCCTTGGCCTTGCCGGGTTTGTTGGTCGCGCTGACCCTTTTTGGCAATGTCGGTGTCTTTGGTTGCCTCTCTGTTGGTGATGTCTGTACCTGGCCGGCCTCGACCCGACTCTTCTTTGGAGGTGATGAGCCCGGGCCATTGTCTGCCGCCCGCTTGACTCCCGCCATCCCCTTCACCCCCGTCACCCCCTTCACCCCCTTCCCAGCCTCAAAGAAATTGGCAATGTTTGCCTTATTGTCCGCGCTCGCCACCGGCACAATCATGCTCGCCGCGCTGTGGCCCGCCTTGTTCACGTCCTTGCTCACCACGTCCACCAGCAGGCTGCGTCCGTCGTCGGTGTCTGCAAAGGCCCACGGCTTCAGCAACCCCGCCAGCTCGGCCGACCACGCCCGTGCCGGGTCCAGCCACGCCGCCAGCGCCGTCGACCCGTAGTCTAGCAGCACCGGCATGCGGTCGTGCAGGAAGCGGAGAGTGGCGTTGGAGTCGGTCGTGATGATTGTGTAGGTGTAGAGCGGTTGCTTGTTCTCACCGTCATCAACATCGGCATCGGCACCGGCACCGTCATCGGCCTTACCGCTGCCGCTACCACCACTACCACCACCGCCCTCCCACAACCCCGCCATCAACAGCGGCCGCCCGTCGCGCCGCCGGATATAATGCGGCACGCGCTCGCGCCCCTTGTGCAGCCACTCGTAGAACCCCGACGCCACCACGACGCACCGCTTGCGCGACCGCAGCCCCGCCCACATGCCGCGGCCGCTCGCCAGCGCGTCGGCCCGGCAGTTGATTGTCTTGAGCATCATCGACGCGTCGTCGGGCCGCCGCCGCAGCCACGACGGCACCAAGCCCCATTTCATCACCTGCAGCTGGTACGAGGGCGCGTCGTCGTGTGTTTTCTTGTGCACCGGCCGGACGACGATGCCGTGGTAGCCGGGTGCAAAGTTGTATGTCGGCCGGAAGAGAGCATCAGCATCGGTATCGGCCTCGGCATCGTCGGCGGTCACCTCGGTATCGACTTCGGCAGCGCTGACGTCATTCGGACCACTATCAGCACCGCCCCCGTTGGCGTCCGTGCCGTCGCCCCAGTAGTCACGGCCTCGCCCACGGCCTCGCCCGCGGTGAGAGTCTGCCGTGGGCAGTCCGTTGTCGTCCAGCACCTGATGCACCTGTCCGTATCGCTGGGCTGTTAGCAAAACATGCGTGACTGGCTCGTCAAATATTTACTCACCAATTCCAAGACGTAGCGGCCACACATGTTGGACTGTTGTAGCACCTTGTTTGGTACAGTCTCGTACTTTGTAGCAGTGGTGATCGAGTGACGTTGTGGCTGACTAGCGACTCGTTTCAATGTGGTGATTATGTAATCAAGAATAATAACATGGCTGGGAATCAAAGACATACAAAAGAGCCAACGATAAAGCTATCTAGAAGAAGACAAAAACCGCCGAAGGAAGCGATGAAGAAGAATCGAAAACGAAAAGGTTCGAAAGGCAAAAGCCGACACTGTAGGGGATGCGACGGGGAGCAAACGACGCCTGAACAATGTGCCAAAAGGCCGAGACAAGACACTGAGAGACCGTCTTTGGAGGCGCCTATGCAGCAGGAAGGGCGTCTTTTGTCTGGTCGTCGTCTCGCGATGCACATGTGTGGTGAGACGACTTCGGCGCCGACTGGGGCCAGCATCAGCAGTGCTGGGTGATGGATGGCCGTCTTGCACGTCGGCGGGGCATGACATTGCATCGTGAACACTGTAAAAGTCTGGCCTTACGGCTCCGGATCTGTCGTGGCCGCCAGACTGCATGGCAAACTCGAACCGGCAGCTGTCTGGCGTCGTGCTGCGTGTCGTCTGGATGCTGGTGGCGCCGCGCGTCAAAGCGTGGCCAAACGGAAGGGCGTCCGCCTTGCAGACGTCGCGGAAGCGCATCCACGCGCTGGTCACCACCTCGAGCGCGAGGCCATTTGAGTCTTGCAGCACGAGCCAGTGCGCAGCGTCGGTAAACGTCCTCGTCGGCGACACGATGATCACAATGTAGTCTTTGCCATGGGATTCGGCGGCAGGTGACAGCCGGACAGCCATCATGACGGGGCCGCCGTCAAACGCAAAGGTCGATGTGGCAGCGTCCCAAGCCGACGTGGGACAGGCCTCGGTGATGCGCATGTTTGGCGGGCACTGGATGTGAAACTCGCCTGGTGGCCCGTCCGGCACGGGCATTGGCTGCACAAGGGGATTGTTGCTCATCACGGTGATCAACTCGTCGGGGATTTCTCGAGTGGTGGAATCGTCATCATGAAAGGCAATGCTCCCAATTTGTGACCGGGAATATTGCCCATTCTTGTCTCTTGCGTCCCAAGAAATGGGAATGGATACAGCCGACACGCTGCCATTCGTATGAGCTTTGCGGCAGTTGAGCCACAAGCGTCCGAGGCCGGGCTTCACGTGCGTGACGCGTGCATTGATCCGCATTGCGGCTGATGTACTATCAAAAATGCATGTTTGCGCAGCAGCAACTTTATTCTCGTTGCCGATCCATGTCTTTAACCCGTGGCTGAACATGAAGTCCGACGGCGACCGTGCCAGCAGCGAGCCGGGTGTTTTATCTGTGAGCGAGCTGACCCGAGCCAGAGGGTCTGCGCCCCAGGCCAGAATCGAGTCGTCTGGCACTCTTTTGATGATGAGTTCCTGCAGCCGTAGAAAGGCATCCTCGGCGCCCTCGCCATAGATCAAGGCCATGGCCACGCCGAACAGGCCAAGCAGCGAGTATGCCCGGTCTTCTGGCCGCTGTGTCTCGCGCCGCGACGCCCAGTGCATGCGCTCAGCCACGCTCGCCCAGCGCACATTATCACGCGACTCGAGATACACCAGGTCGATGCCCGTAATTTCACTGACCAGCGTGGACAGTGTTTGACGGGTACCAATCTCTTTCCATCCGGCATTGAGAAAGACAACGTCCTTGGGCGCTAGCAGCTCCTGCAGCGTCCAGCCTCGAGTAAACCAGCGGCTGCGCGGAAACCGGCTCGTCTTGGCTGCTGGGTCGAGGTCGCTCTCGGGCACGTCCAGCAGCACTGCATAGCACTTGGCCGAGCTGTAGTACCACCGGTACATGGACGTGATGGCCTCTGTCAGCTCGACGATATCGCTCTTGTTGATGCAGCACGTGTCGATCCAAATGTACTGGTAGCCATCCGCCTGGGCCTTTTGCGCAAACGGGACCACCTTTTGGTGCCATGCGAGCCGGGTAGTTGCTCTCGACTCTTCCATGTCGCGAAACGACACCTCGTCCTGGTCGCTGCCCCATGTATGTGAAAGAACGGCGTATGGCGGTGGTCTTCCGTGAAAGACGTGGAACGCAAACGTCGAGACGTGGAGGAGGCGCAGCATGGCCGCAAGGATGGGCCGGGCCGGCGGGTATTGGCGTGGTCGGTTGGGGGCCGTTGGAGGCCGTTGGGGGCCGTTGGTAACCTAGAGTTGACGACAGGTTTTTGATAGTCTGTCAACACCTCATTTCAAGCACGTTTTCCTTGCTTCGAGTCTGTCTGAGCAGGACCTTTTTCTCCTCATCCGCGGCTGAGAGCCTTGCTGCATGACGGCAGCACTGGCTGCTCCATGTCAACTCCGAACTCTTGAGGAGAAATCATTGCGTTTCAAGGCGGTGGAAACAACATGATATTGGCGTTAACAAGAGGAACAATAGCACGCAGGCAAATCAGCTGCTGCCAGCTGTGATGGTGACAGTGCTGAGTAGCATACATTTTAGTGCTGCCAGGTGCAAAGCCGGCTGCATGCCGGCGGCCCCGTTTTCCTGCAGAGCCGGACAGCGCAGAGCTCCACGAAGGCGCATCGGCGGTAACTGCGTCGGCGGCAAGGAAATGAACGGCTTGTGGCTTGTGGGGTGTCGGAAACTTTGCTTTCCTTTTGGTAAAAAGCATGTTGCTGATTCTGCGACTCTGAACCGAGAGAATAGGGCTCGGCAACTCCGTTCACCGACGGAGCCCTCAAATTGCATTGCCGGTTCATTGACAGAGCAGAAACGGCAAATGACAATTGACTTCGATGGGTGAAGAACGCGACCTCGACTTGATGATGAAGAAAAGAGAAAAGCCAATCTACTCGTAGCAGAGCAGGAACACTTTTTTGAGGCTCCGCTATCTGGTTTGTTGTTTACTCTGTACTTTGTACATCACCACCGGTGGCTCTTTCCTTCTAGCCGGCTTAGTTGGTACAAGGTACGGAGTATAATGTAGTGAGCAAAGAATGCGAACAAGTGTATTTCCCTTCGCGGGCCTTTAAAGCGTGGCTTAGGATACGCAGAGTCTTCATAAACGCTTTCATTTGAAAATGTTTTCTTTCTGCTACTGACCGTGTCGCCAAAAAAAAAGAATAGCTGCGTGGACATGCACGAAGTGCACGCGTTCATTTTTTTCTTTTCCAAAAACAGCGAGCACGGCATATTCAGGCTATGTGAATCAAGTGCTTTCTATATTCTTATCCATACTCTATCTTCTACTAACTGAGTGCTGATGACCAGCTGCTGTCGCTGTCTTCTGTCCTGCCGTTGAGTCGGTCGAGTAGCCGATGATATTGCTCAGGTATGCCTGCTACCAACACAACAATGACTTTCCAAAACTGTTTAATCTTGATTCTTTTTTTGTGTGCTTCACCTTGCAGCCACACAATGCACTGAAACCCGTATGCAAGACCGTACGTAGTGAACAGGATCGCCAGCGAGGTCAGTACCGGGACCCAGAGACTGAGATCTCCAAGCTCCTAATTATGTCAGTGGGCGTCCCTTGTATACTCGGTTGTATTTGCCCGGCCGGGCTGAATTAAATTTACCCGGGCGTTCATGCCAAACAGCGAAGAAGCAAAGCTCAAAGGGATAAAGAAAAAGGCCATGCTTGTGAGCTTGGTGACCCCCTCGGCTTCCCTGATTGCTCTGTCACTCTCGATGATGCTCATCGTGGACATCATTGTTTGGGAAAGTAGCTCAAGCCGCTGTTGCGTGTTGCTGATGTCAGCACGCAGAGGCTCGAGAGGGTCCAAACTGTCGCGCACTTCGACATCATCCAAGTTGACACCGAATCGCCGCAGCTTGTCTTCCAGGAAGCCGAAATTGGCCTTGAGATGGCGCACATGGACCATCCATATCATTATCCACTTTCGCCAGCGCAGTTGTTCTCGACGCAGCATCTCGTCGTCACCGAGAGCGAGCTCCATCCTGTCCAGGCTGTTGTTCAACTCGTCGAGAACGTAGCTTTGCTTTTCAGTGATGTCGGCGACTGCAGCGGCAGCCAATCGATTGCGGGTGATATCTCCGGAACTTTTTGCATCATGAATTGCTTGTACAGGCCTGGATAAAACGGGCCTCCACATGCGATCATGAGGAAGGGGGGGTTTGTCAAGAACAATGACTATGTGCATCACCAAGACGTTAGCCGAAAGCCCCCATCACTAGGAAAACAACCAACATTGGGAAACAAAAGAAGCCGGATACTCTCTTACCAATGTTGTACTTTCCAAGCCGCTTGCTGTAGATTGACAGCGCAGCATCCTCGGCGTGACGAATGTAAACATGATGCATGCCTGAGATCATCTCCAAGGGACGAAATGTTTCGTTACGTCCTGAGAACCACTTCTCTAACTCAAAAACCCAACCATGATCCCTATAACTCCTAATCCTCGATTCGCTGTAATGAAAATTCATCCACGTCCTATAATCTACTTCCCTGTACTGGCTCCATTTGAAAAAAAACATGTCCAGCGCCGACCGCTGAAAGCTCGTAGTGGCTCGCTGCCCTTGACAATGTCTAAACAAGAAATTACCCAAGTTATACGAGTAGAGCTTATCATCAACGGAGCCTGCCGCGGAGTGTATATGGACAGCTAGGGCTCTGGCAATATTCGTTTTCGCAATGATAGTGATCAGATCTGTCGTGTGGGGGATAATGTAGTCTTTGCTACCGTTGGCGTCAATCCAGTCCGGATGGTGAAGAGCGTCATCAGCATGTGCGCCGTGCATCTTCACAGTAACATGGCACTCCGTGCCACGTTGACGGTCGATTTTCAGTTTTAATTTATCCAAATTTTCGTCTGGTTGAGAGACGGAGTCGGTCTCCGGCTGAGGGACTGGGTGTGTCTCTGGCTGGGAGACCGCGTCCGTTTCTGTCTGGGGGATGGGGGCCATCTCTGGCTGAGAGACTGAGTTTGTCTCCGGCTGAGGGGCCGCATGTGTCTCTGGCTGGACGGAGTCCGTCTCCAGCTGAGGGGCCGGGTGTGTCTCCGGCTGAGAGACCGGGCTCATCTCCATTTGAGTTGTTGCGTCTGACATTGTGTGGTTGGGCTGTCGAGAATGCGCGAGTTGAGCTCGAGTAGTGTTTGCGCCTGTGCGGTAGAAAAATGAAGGGGACACAGAAAAAAGGGGAATCAAGAAGGGGGTGGGTTAAGTGAATGAAGCTATGCTATGAGAAGGATAAAAAAGAAGAGAGCAAATGCCAGACGAGGAGAGAAGCAGACCACAGCATTTATAGGGGAGGCAGACGGGAACAAAAGCTGCCTAGGAGGGGTAATGCTTATCTGACGTGGCAGTGAGGCTGGAAAATGCACATTTGATAAGCCACCCGTGAGCAATATTTGATTGTGATTCTGCCCAAAGCGGCTAATGATAGGACAGGGTATGCGTTTGGTGCTCGTACTCGTACTCAGTACGCTAGGTGTCGGTTCACAAGGAAGATGTTACAACAAAGATTCCGTAAAACGGTCAAGAAAGGTGAAATCAGTTCAGATTTGTATGGTAAACTACACCACCGTAGACCTAGCACAACGCTCCCGTACCTGGTAGGTAGAAAGCTATATGCCGATAGTCTTAATAGTAATATCTAAGGAGAAGGAAATCTATCTACAAGGATAAGGGCGGGCGAGTAGAGTTTTCTAGCCTCGGGAATAATAGTTTACCAAAAATAGCGCTATCGGGATTCCCGATACGTAATATATATACTAATAAATACGTCGGCAAATGCCTCGGCCGACGCATCCGTTAGCTATATATTAATACTAGCTCTTTTTTTTAAAGGTCGAGAGTTCGTGATAACCGCTAGTTACCCTTATTTTTAGTACGTAAAGCGGCTAAGTGAAATAGAAGTCTTATAAGCGCGAGACTATACGAACAAACGAAAATAAATTAAAAGAACGCGCCGGATCCTCCTCGCCGGTATTACGTACGCTTTACTTATCCTTTTTTAGTTAATTCGATACGGTTAGTATTAACGAGTCGGGCCAAAGTATCGTATACTTTCTTCGACTTCGTTATAGTATCCGCTAGGTTCGCGTTATTAGTAATCTACTTAATCTTAGCGACTTTACGACGTTCGTACGCCTAACGGATTATAGCTAAGTTAATTATTAACCTCTTCTCCGTAGTAGTACCGAGGCGGGTAACTATATTAAAGATAAACTTATTATCGGTATAAATTACTAAGGGGATCTATTTAGCGTAAATATTATTAAACGTCGCCTTTATTTATTTATTTATTTATTAGTTACACTTGTATACCGCCATATGGGCAGTGTTAAGTACATCTATAATCTCGAGTAGTAAAAGCCTAAGGGCAGAGTCGCGCCTTAGGAAAACTCTACTCGCAGCGGCCTCGCCGGGCGCTCGTATAGTTATAGCTAGTATACATATATGTCTAGTCGTAGGTTATTGCCCGTCTTTTTAGTCTCCTTTATTTTCCTCTCCGCATTTTTCTTAGTCCCTTCTTTCTTTACTACTTCCTTTATATTCTATCTGTCCTCTATTTGCGTTTTATTTTATTTAGGTATTAGGGTACGTTATTACCGCGGCGGCCCTACGTAACTACGCGGGTGCTTTACCTTATAGTAAGGTTAAGGTAATTAGGTTTTATACAACTAAGTACTACGTACTCCGTACGAGGTTAGCCTGCCTTTTAAAAGGTAATAAAAGCTTAGCCCGTATAACCGTAAAGGTACTACGCGTTTAAGTATACTTTAACTACTTCTTATTTACTTTTTACTTTCCGTTCGTAATAGTACGTTATCGCCGTAACCGTATTACGCTCTTTTATAGTTAGTAGTATTAAATATAAGGAAGGAGTAAGTAAACTATTAACGATACTATTAAGGTATTTTGTAAAAAGGGTTAGCCTTATTTTTAAAAAACGATAAAAGCCTCTCCTACCCCGGGTATAAATACTTTCTTCGTTAATACTTCCTTTTTTTTTTTCTTTTTCTTTTTTTCTTTTTTTACTATAATCTTTTTAATCCCCCGCCTTTTCTTCGCTTTACTCTACTTTTACTTACTTTACTTTTTCTTTATTCTTCGTTTATACTTTAATCTCCTTTCGTTATTTTCTATTCTTTCTTTCCCTTTTATTACTAGTATTACTTAAATAATATTTAAACCGATATTTATACCCGCGTTAGTTACCGAAACCGAGGCCGTATTACGTAATAGTAACGATCTCGCCGGGCTTTTTATACTTAATTTTACTCCGCCCGTTACTAAGTCGGCTCCCGTTAAGTCGACTCTCGTTACGCCGTCGCGGCGTAAAAAAACCGTGCTTCGTCGTAAGGCTAAGGCGAAGAGCGCCGCCAAAAGTACCGTTAATCCCGTTATCCCGGACGATATTGTACCGGGCCCCCCTCGTAACGTACACGAGTATTATCCGCGTTATATACGTCGTATAAGGGAGGTTATTACGTAGGTGTAAGGGGGACGCCCGGTCGGCGACCCGGTCGATTATTTATTATAGTTAGGTAGGGGGTTCCGTTACGTATACTATTATAGTATTAAGTATTTATACTTATACGTAAGTAACCCTATTTTTTTTTTACGACCGCGTTAACCCGTTAAGCTAAATAATACTATTTAAGATAAAGTAAAAGCCTTTATAATTATTTACTACGATTAGTTACGCGGTCGTATCGACCTTGTAAACGTATAACCGTTTTAGCTTTTTTATACTTAGTCTTTATAACGAGGGACTTTAAAGAACGTTAGCGCCGATATCGTAATTATAAAGGCTAACGACGGTAACGCGTAAGCCCTACGTAAGTTATACAAGATTACCTCGTACTTACTCGAACAAGTAGAACGGCGTAGTAACGAGTAGGCCTAGTTACTAGGCCGTATTACGTAAGCCGTAAAACGGCTCGTTACGGCTACGCCTAGGGAGTGTATCGTTAGTAACTAGATAAACGGGTTAGACGCCGAGATTATTACTTCGAGTAAGCTATCGAACGACGACGACGAGGAATTAACTAGAATAAGTAACGACGTTAATATAGTAAAGGGTCGTAAAGGTATAAAAGACGACGAGGGGAATAACTAGGGGAATAACTAAGAGATAACGGAAACTTAGGGTAATACGCGTATTATACGGTATTAGTACGGGTACGTTACGCGTAAGTTCCGAACGTAGGTTATTATAGTATTAATTAATTAATTTATCGTTCCTTAAGTAACTACTCTACGAGATTATATTATAGTAATTAGTAATATCGCAAAATCCACCTAGTAATTCTCGTTACGTCGGTAGGATAGTATAATACTTTTACGAGGTCGCGACGGTTTCGTAGGTTATGTCCGATAGTAGCGTATAGTTGTAAACGGTCGTATTCGTTTAAAGGGTAGTATAGTACGATATAATAAGTATCTTCCTATTCTTTATACTAATATCGCGGCGTTATCGTATTTAGTATATTACGGGTAAACAAGTATCCTTTAAGGCCGATATAACTTATTCGTAGCTAAGTAAGCGTACTACTTTTATACTTTACTAGGTTAAGGTACTTACGAAGGGGCTTTTTATAGTCCGGGTCGGTTATATTAATAAAAGTATTACGATAACGCGGCGTTATTTAAAGTATTTTTTCTTAGTTATAAATCTTTTTTATATACGAGTTATCGTTACGCCTTTAGTTAGTTACTTACGTAAACCGAGTAATAATAAGGAGGGGGGTAAGAAGTCGTTACGGTATCCTAGGGTACCGGAGGCGGTAGATTTTATTTAGCGTTATATTTTAGAATTATTCGAAATATAGTTAGTAAACGGAATTAGCGATATAAAAGTCGGACGCGCGTTTACGAAAGTAAACTAAAATCGATAAAACCCTTATTTCGAGTTTAAATAAAGTAAGCGGTATAGACTTATATACCCCCGTTACTATACGGAGTACTACGCGTTAGATACGTTTTAATAACGTCTTTATTTTAACTAGTATAGTAGTAGTCGGGTCGAGTTATACCGGGCCGTTGTACGCGACTACGGATCGGATATACGCGAGGTATAAACGACGCGCGGTCGCTAAGCGGTAACCCTACGCTAACGTTACGATACGAGTAAGTACGAATATTTATATTTTTATTTTAGTTTATACCCGCTATACGTAAGCTTACTATCTAAGCTTCCGGTTAACCTAAAACCCTAAAAACCTTACCGCCTCTACGGGCCGTACTACGTTTACGCTTAGTCGAAACGGCGTCGTCGTAAAGGTATGGTTACGAGTAAAGTGGACGAGCTCGTTTTTAACTAGCGCGAACGCTATACTATAGCGACGTACCCAAGCTTCGTATATACGCTACGCGTTAAACAAATTATTACAGTTCCTTTAAACGTCGTCGTTTATAGTAACGATATTCGTATTATCCGTAAAGCTAATAACTTTAATCGTTGTATAAACTACGAGCTTGTAATATAAAGTCGAGATATAGAGTACGAATAAAATAGGTAATAAAGCGGATCTTTAAGATACTCCGGTAATAATTAGTACTATATCGAATAATTAGTTATCGAATCGGAGCCGTACCGTCCTTCGTACTAAAAAACTACGAGTTTACCTTATAACTTATAACGGGAAGCTTAAAGTATAAAAAATAAATAATAAGTATACGTAGTTAACTATATCGAAGGCTTTAAAGATATTAAGTTAAAAAAAGGAGGTATATACTCGTTACGATAGCGTAACCTTAACTATACTAGTAAGTACTATTCCCGTAAGTTTAATAAATCGTTATACTTGGTTTCTTATTTAATCTTTTAGTAAAAGTTAATACTACTCCGCCGTTACGGTTATTCGTTTACCGACGATAGTTTTTATTATTTTATTAAGGATACGGAAGAAGGAGATTAGTTAGTATACTTTTACTTTTTATTTTTAAGAGAGGGACTTACTAGGTTTTAAGAGGATAACGACGAAGGCGTTACGAAACCGTTACGGGTAATACTTAAGGTCGAGGCTCGTTTAAGCTAGCTTTTAAAGTATAAAAGTAAAAGGCGGGCTAAAAAGTTTAAAAAAACTTACTAAAATATAATTATCGCTTAGTACTTTTTATAACAGGAGTCGCGCTAGGGTAGTTTTAATATCGCTAAGGGTAACTTATTTATTAATATCGAGGGGGTTATTTTAAGGCTAGGTCGTTAGTATATCCGTGAGATTTATTAAGGGGGCGGGAAAGAACTTAGTAACTAGGATAATAGTTTTCTTTTAGTAGTTTAACGTAAGTACGTTAGTACTATTAGCTCGTAAGTCGGAGAGGCGTGTATTTTCGGGGGGTTTATAGCTACGAAGTCTTACTTACTTTTCGAAATTCTAAAAGAGTTAATCGTTTTATAAGGCCTTATTTATAGTATTACGCTAATACTTCGTCTTTGTACGTTTAATTACTTTTTTTTTATAGTTACGGGTTACTTTATAGTCGTCGAGGTTAAGGGATAATAGAGTACGTTACTATTAGCGAAAAGTGTAGTTATAACGGCGCGAGACCGTAACGATTTTAGTAAATTACTAAACGGATATTACTTTTACCGGTAAACGTTTTAGTTTAGCGACTACTATAACCGTAGTAGTAAGGAAGTTAGTTAGTTAGTTAATATAATTGTTAAGGATTTAAGGAGTTATTAGTATATCGCGTCGTAGTCGTAGCGTTATTACTATTAAAATTCGAGTTTTTTTTTCGTTAATTATTTTTTACGACTATCCTAACGGGTCGGGTTAATTTAGTTTCGAACTATATATACTATAACGGATAAGAATATAGTCGGACTTAGCTTAGTTAAGGTAGCTAAAGTAGGCGACGGGAAAGCGTTACGAGTACTAGTAAAAGTCGATAGTAGAGTCTCGGTAGTCGTATTTTTAACGGGTCGTAAGTCCGTAGGGGGTAACGAGGGAGAGGTAAAAGGAGGTTATAAAGTAAAGGAGAGTATAAACGTAGGGGGAGGAACGGTTATAACTATTCTAAGAGGGGTAGTATATATTAAAGTCGCTTAGGATAATATTATAGTAGGAGCGATCCTAGTACGCGGTAACCTTAACTAAAGGGCTTGCCTAGTCGGTAAAGTATAGATTTAGGGAGTATACTAACTATACTATAGTAAAGCGTTTTCCCGTTCGTAACGTAACTTTATACTAGTTAATACTACTTATCGAGGATTATTATATTACCTTTTATTTTTTAAGTAAGAAAATCGCGGCGTTACCGTCGTAGTAGATAGTATAGTATCGTAATCTTGTTTCGTTTTATAGTTTATCGAATTTATTTTTACCGGGTTTTTATATAGTAAGGATATTAGGGGGGTTATTCGTATTTAGCGTAGTCGTAAGGTTATCGATATTCTTTTATATATTTTATTATATAATATCGATTATTAGCTAGGGGTCGAAGGGTTATTATCGGTTATAATATCGGTTACTACTTAACTACTTTAGAGTTACGTTAACGTTACTCGTATAAGTATACTTATAATAGTATAGTTATTAGGGGGGGTAGTGTTTGTATCGGCGAGTGTTTTGGGGCCGGGCTTCGTTCTCGTTACGGTTACTTTACGTTTAGTTTACGATATTGTAAGTTATTCGGTTATCGGTATAGTGCTTTTAGTAGTTCGTTATTAGGGTATAGTTAGTAGATAGGGTATACTAAACTTTATTAGGCGAAGTCGATACGTAAACGTAACTTTTTCGCGAACTTGTTTAGCCCTAGGGTAGTTATTATCCTAGGCTAGATGTCTAAATAAGTAGTTAGTGTATTTAGTTTTAGTCGGGTCGGTTTTAGCCGGGTAGTTAGTATTAGTATAATCGGCGGCGGCGTAACGGCCGTATTTCGGGGAGGTAGTATAATATTTAAAGACGTAACTAAAGGTTTAGTAGCGGAAGTATTACGTAACGCGGGCTTGCGGGCAAAACGGTTTATAGTCGAACATTTATATATTTTAGCCTAAGCCGCGGTCGTATAACGCGTTCGTTTTTTTAACGTTTGTTATATAAAACCGGAAGAGACTTAGTTTTTCGTTACGGGTTTTGATTACGACGGTAGTTACGAGTAACGTAATCGTCTCCCGAAGCGTTGCGTCGCGTACCGCGACCTTATTATTAAGTAACTAGTTAGGTACTCTTTTAGCTACTACGACGTACGTTTTTTAGCGAGTAACTACGCTACTTTTAAATACCTTTGTTACTTAGCTTATTAGTACTAAGTCGTCTTAGACTAGCTACTTAAAATATATAATAATATCGCCGTTTAGTAGTAGTCGTAGTCTTACTAGTTAGTATATATCGGGGAGGGTAACCGTTACGGCTTATACTACTTTTTAATACGAGCGTTTTATATACGCTACGTCGACTTTACTACAATTAATAGTAATTTCGTATTTATCGTGTTCGTAGGCGGGTACTACTCGAAGAGCGTCCTAAAGGACCTAGGCGTATATCGTTAGGGGAAAAGTAGGGGGAAAGGGGGGGGGAGATTATTATATAACTAATACTAGCTCGCGGAAGTCCTTACGCGATACTCGTTAAAGCGTTACGTTATCGATAAGTACGGTATACTTGTCGATAACCGCGGTAACTACCGCGGGCTCGTAAAGGGGACTAAGAAGACTAGCGATCTTTTTATTAACTTTCTTAAGTTTGTCTACGATAGAGTCGTCTATAGTTACGATATCGCGGCGTAGGAAAGGAGTTATCGATATAATCATAAAATTGTCGGATAACGGCTAACTAGATATAAATAGGCGGTATAATAATAGTTTCGCGCTACTACCACCGCGCCCGCCTCGCGGGCTATTACTACGCCTAGGAGGTATAGTTTCCGACTTAAGGAACTCGATTCTAATAACGAATTGATAGAATTGCTCTCGCGTAACGTTGTCGCGATAATTTTTCGATATTTTAAACGGTTAAAAAAGAAAGATAAGAAAAAGAAAAAAGAAGGTAAAAGAAAGGAAAAAAGTTAAAAAACTAATAATACGTCGCCTTTATATAACTACTAATATTAAATTTATATATAAATACATATAACTCCGTTACTAGTATACTCTTCGTTACTCTTTTATACTTAGTAAATAACTAGTATACGATATTTACGTTATTTAAGGTATTTATAACGACGATAACGAATCCGATTTGCGATAAAAAGTCGTCGTTATTAGTAAACGCTATATCGGTAAAAATAATAACTTAAAATAACTCCTTATCGAGCTTTACGAAACGGAGGCCGCGCGCCGGGTTATTTATTTATTAGCGGAAGCGTTTATTTAGGGCGTCGATATACTTTTCGGTAGGATTAAAGTACTAAGCGGTAGTACTAAGATTATAAATAGCCTTAAGTTAGTATACAAATACTACGTATATACTACGCGCGCGCTAAACAATATACTATTATTTAGTATTTAACGGCTTTAAAATACGCCCGCGTATACCCTTATTAATCTTTATATCTTTACTAATAAGGCTAATATTATTTACCTAAGCCTCTTATAAAAACAAAATAGAACCGTCCTATACGAGTAAAAGTACACTTTTATTAAATTTAAGTAGTAAAGTAATTCCTAAAGCCTCGTAAGGTTTCGCCTTAAACTTCGCCGCGTCGAACCCCTTTTATTTAACCGTAACGAAGGTATCGTCTACTAGGATTAGCGTATTATTTATTTATAACGTTATAACTCTAAAAAGATCCCCCTTTCGTACTATAAAGTAGGTATTATAAAGTATAAGTTATATCCCGAGTCGTTCGACGTAATACTTCGTATAAGTAGTAAACTAATAGTTACTAGCCTTTAGTACGCCGTAAAAAAGCTTTATAATACGTAGTACGTAGTTTTTTAGTAGTACGAACAACTCGTACGCGACGAAATACGGGTTAACGAAAAACTCCCGGCGAAGATAGGATATAGCTTATATATACGCTTAACTAATATCCCGTAGTAAGAGTTTATAGCCTATATTAAGTTTATAAACCACGATATAAAAGAGTAAGCGCTAGCTTATACGTTAAATCGTCGGGGACTTAATAAGTACTACTACCTTACCGTTATCGTTATAAACTTATACTACGAAACGGCTTTTTTCGACCGTTTATACGAACCCGGCGTATTTTACTTTATTTATAAAACGACCCCGGAAAAGCCGAGTACCGGTAAAGATCTCGGAGCGGGGGATAAGTTCGAAAACGCCTTTCTTTAGTAAGCCGAAGATCTTTACGCGACGGGATACGTCGTAGTTAGGCGTAAGTACGGGGGTAATAAGCCAAATAGTAGTATTAGCTCCGGTAATAGTAGTAAATACGACGAGCGGGGCTTTATAACGTCGTTACCGGAGCGTTCGGATAGTACCGCCGACGTACGCGGGCTCGTTAAATTCGGTAAGTTCTTAGGTTTATAACCGCGTAGGATAGGCGATAGTAGTTATATCCGGGGTATAAACCGGTTTTAGGGTACCCGGAAAGGGCTTTTTAATAGCTAAATTAGTTACTTTAAGACCTTCTAAGGCCTAAAGGATCCCCGTTATAGCTAGTACTTAGTTAGTTATAACGGTTATTACTTCCCCGGCGGCCGGGGGTACTATACTATTATTATTTAGTAGCGGAGTATAAACATTTCCCGTACCTAGTAGACGGCCTCGATAGGCCCGCAAAGGCGCCGGAGGCGGTACTATACTTTCGGCGTACTTATAAAGCTTAACGGAAGTACTCCGGAATTTTAAGATCGTCCCGTTACCGTAGTCGACGGTAACGGTCTCGCCTTTTATACTAACGACTCGTACGGGTCCGTCCTACTTAACGTCGCCGGATCCCCGACCCTCCCGGTATACTAATACTAAATCGTTAATATACGGTTATTCCGGCTAGGGTCTATTACGTATTCGTACTATTACCTAGGTCCGGCGTTCCGCCTATATTTTTTCTAGCTCTTGTATAGTCGCCCGGATAGCGGCCAAGCGTCGAGTTACCGTAACTACCGGTATAAAAGCGGAAGACGTTTATAAGTAAGCGCTAAAGACGAGTAGTATTAGTATAATACCGTTCGGCCCGGCGGTATTATTTATCGTTTTAATACTTATTTAAAGTATTACGTCGTTATCGAGCGTCGGGATTTTAGCCTTAATAATTTCGTAAGCCCGTTTTACTAGCCCGTAGTACCGTTTTACTTTACTAATACTATAGTAAGCCTTTATAAGTACTACTTTCGTTTTAAATCTTATAAGGGTAACGTTATCTTTAAATACTTAAATAATAAAATTTATACTTTAATCCGTAACGATAAAATCCGAAGGCCCGAAATATATATTTATTTAGTACTCCTAAAGCTTATTTTATACCGTCTACGCCGTTATATTACGGAACTACCGGATAGTTATAAAGCCGGTTACCTCGTCGACGACGTAAATATAGGGCTTCCCCTTAATATATACTATATCTATAATAATAGTACTATTAAAAGTAATATCGTCTTTTTCCCGAAAATTAAACTTAAAACGGCGGGACGGGCCCTAATATAACTAGTACTAATAATAAAAGCGACGGATCTTTTTTAGCTCCTAAATACTAACGTCGATATCTCCGGCCGCCCGTAAAAGGCGGTAAAAACGTTGGACCGATAAATACCCGAAACGGCGATATAAACGCTAAAGCTCGGTACGGGTAAAAAACGTAATCGCTACGTCGTACGCTATCTCTAGGATCGTTATAAAGGCGTAGCCGAAGCGCCGGATAACCGGAGCTATCGGAATCTCCTTTTTACCCTAGCGGTATACTATTATATTACGTATATTATCGAGGTAGTAGTATAGTTTATCGAGGTCGTAAAAAACTACTAAAAAAAGCGTCGTCGTAAGTATAACGTAAAAAGTAATACTACTTATCGGTATTTGTATAACTACGGACCTAAAGTACTCTACGATCCCGATACCGAAACGGACTTTTATAAAGCCGGCCGCTAACGTATCTATATCGAGGCTAGGCCGGAGGCGTTATAAAGCCGTAAATTAAGGCCGGCCGTAAATTAATACTATCGTAACGCCGGTATCGACGACGAACCCGATAAACTCCGAGTTGTCGTAAACGATAAATTCGGTATATACGTCGCTAATACTACCGTCGTACGCGGTATCGTAGGATAACCTTTCGAGGCGTAGAGCGTACGCGATACGAGTATCCGCGAAATAGGCTACTATTTATTTACTTATATCCTTTTTCTCGACGGTATTATACTAGAACGTCGTTATCTTATATACTTCCTTTTTTTTTTAAACGTTATTATCCTCCCCTTTTTTTAAGTCTTTATTTTATATAAAAATAGTAATTATCTTTTTACTCTTATCTTTATAAGTATAGTACTCGTTAATATAGTAAATAGGGGTATTCTCGCCTACTTTTTTCTTAGTCGACTATTCCCGTAAGTACTTTACTTTTTCTTCTTAAGTATAGTTACTATACCGGTACCCGCGCTTCTTATAAATAAAGTATCGCTATCCCGTTTTACTTTTAGCGTTACGGGGCGGGCGCGTTACTCTTTAGATAATAGTACCGTCGCCTCGGGTACGGCTACTCGGTCTTCCCGGGCTATTATTACGTTTACCGGCGCCGTTATTATAGCTAAAAGTCCTATCGGCGTAAAAAGTCTCGGAGATAAAGCCGCCGTTACGGTAAAAGTTGTTATAGAGTTATAAAAGATAGGCGCCTTTTAGTATATCTTTTATAATACTCTCGTTATTGTAGGTACTATTACGGGTAAGATTATTAGCGACGCTAGCCGAATAAATAGTAAGGGGATTCGTTTTAAACTTTTAAATAAGTTTATTTTTTAGGGCGTAATCCCTATCCTCCTTACTATAAAAAGCGAAGTACTCGATACCCTTAATAACTCGTTTACTAAAAGCGTTTACGATAACAGGTAAAGGCTCGTTTAATATCTTTTTTACTACGTTTACTAGCTTTAAGGAGTACTAGCTATTAACGCGCGCGCGGTTAATATTTAAAGTCTCGAACTTATTAGTTATTATTATAAAGACGTAGCGCTAGTTAAATATAGTATTAAGGAGCCTTTTGTAGTAGTTATAGGGCTTACTATTGACTAATAACGGAAGGGAGCCCACCTATACCTTTTCCTTCTTGTTTTCTATTTCCTTATTGTACTCCTTTTTCTTGGTTTTCTAGCGATAGTATTCTTAGTTTAGTAAAGTAGTCTACTAATCACGGGACTAGGGAGGCATTTTGCCACTCCTTACCGCCTTCCTACAATAGTAGACCCGAGCGCAATCTCTTTAAGGAGGCTCCTCGGGGACTACGAAGTAGGGAGAAAGGATACGTATTTATATACTATAGAATTAATATTTTTAATTAATTACTTTGAGTTTTATCCCGATTAAAGCACGCCCGATATCCTTATTAAAATTCTAGAGTAATACGATAAGTCCTCGTAAAGTTCCAAATCGGGCCTCCTAGCGCCCGTTAGGAAAGCCCGTACCCGGCTAGCTAGTATACTTCTTATAGTTATAAGTTATATAGTTATAGTATAGTTAGTTAGGTAAAAGGCTTAAAGCCCGCACCTAGCTTTTCGCTTTTAGTAGTAAATATATCCGGATTCTAGTCTTACTTGCTTAAAAAGTAACGATATTTTAAAAGCGAATACTAGGATTAAATCGAGCCGGAGACTAGCTCGGAGCGTAACTAATTATACTTATAAAGGTAAGTATAACCCCTTTTTTTATATTAAAAAAGCCGCTAAGCACGACGACACCGCGTAGGTATACGTATACGACAACGTTTTCCATTTCTATTTAATACTTTCCTATTCCCCTTTTTCCTTTATAAGTTTTTCTTTTATTATAAATATTACGCGTATAAAACCTACGATAGATTAATATATATAAGACTACTTTAATCGCTAGTTACGGGACGAGTAAAAACTCCTTCTTTTACGGGTAAAGGCCCGTACTTAGGACGAGTAAGAAACGGCACGGCCTAGTAATAAAATTAAGAATAAGGGAGGCCCTTTACCTAGCGTAACAAAGCTACTATTAACAAAGGTTAGTACAAAGCTAGAAGGAAAACTACGCTCGCTTTTATAAAGCTAGACGGTATTAGAAAAATAGAAGAAAAGTTAGGAAGTATCGCCTTTTTTATAACTCGATACTTAACGGCCGCGGAAAAAGAATAAAAAGGAGATAATAGGAGTAGCCTAACCTTTTTAACTAAAACGACTATTAACCCTAAGATAAACGCGAGGAGAGTTTTTAAGAACTAATCGGACGGAACCGTTAAAGCTAGATTAACTTAGTATTCCTAACTAGCGACGCTTTTCCGTACATCCTTATATCTACTCGAAATTTAGATTTCCCTTTTTTTTTAAGTTTTCTCGGTAAGCCCGGTATAAGAAAGATACTAGTACTTTAATCGGAATAAAAATAGTATTCTTTTTGTCCGGGGTAAACCTAATTCTTTAGCGTTTAGGTTTAAACGTACGTAAAAGTAGTAGCCGGAGGCGGTTAATAACCGAGCGCCCAAATACATTACGCCCTATAAAACTATACTAACTTATCGGATATAACTATATAATTAAAGGATCGGCTTACCGATATTAATTATTACTAGGCTACGTAAGATCCTCGGTATTAAAACGATAAAGTAAAGCCGGATTAATAACGTTTAGATATATTTCTTTTGTTAAAGCCCGCGGGTCGGGGACGGTTCTTATTAGGCTATACCTTAAGTTTAATCGGACGGGTAAAAGGACTCGACTTAATCCGTATAATACTAAGTTAAGCTTACGTATTATACAAAAAAATTTTCTATACCGCGAGTTATAATAATAAGTATTTTTTTAACCAAGCCCGCCGGGTATAAGATATTCCCGGGTTTTATACCGAGCGTTAGTAACTATACCTTTTCGATAATTACGCCCTTAAGAGTTATCGGTATAACGTTAACTCTTTTTTTTAAATTATTTTAATTTTTTTTAAT
>JANSMC010000221.1:0-20028 GCA_029299015.1 Ophiostoma montium
TCTTTCTTGTCTTTCTTGTCTTTCTTGTCTTTCTTGTCTTTCTTGTCTTTCTTGTCTTTCTTGTCTTTCTTGTCTTTCTTGTCTTTCTTGTCTTTCTTGTCTTTCTTGTCTTTCTTGTCTTTCTTGTCTTTCTTGTCTTTCTTGATTTTCTTGTTTTTTGTTCTGTCCCGGCATTGACTTGCTTGGCGATCGAGAATAGAATGATAGGCAGGGGCAGTGCGGCTGTACGGAGTACGGAGTATGGCACTATCAAGTCACTAAATTACGGAGTACTCGTACGTCAACGGCGGATAACTGCACGCCGGTCAGTGGAAGTCTGGTCTACGAGTGACAAGTACGTACGAAGTACTCCAAACTCCATGTTAGGTAGGTGGTACCCCAGACTTGCACGGGATACTCCCCCAGAGTTGTAATTGTACTCGTAGCCGTCCCTCTCTTACTACTCGTACTAAGTAGGACGGACTCTTTTCTCCACCAGCAGCCGTCGAGTGACCGACACCGGCCGGCACGGCGTTGCGTTGCTGGAGACTTGTTCCGCGTAGTTCATGTCGGAGCTTGATCACATGCCTGAGTACCGGAACCAGCGGAAGTGCCGGCACGATTGCCGTAGACTTGGATACATCTCTCTAAGGGTCAGTTCCGGTTCTCTATGTTAGTTCCGGTTATTCAAACACTGATTAGATCAAGATAACTGAACCTTTTATTTGTTTTTGAATAGTACTAAAATAAAGAAAAAAAGAAAAAATACGAGAACATCGGTGACGTGATGCATAATTCAGGCTTTTCGATTTCACTCAATATTCTACTCTACGCTTTGCCTTGTGATTGTAGACAACGTTTTGTCTGATTTATTGCCAGCCCTTTGCACCTACGAGTACAAATCTACAACTATCCTGGTCATCGTGCCCCTCATCATCTCGTCTACCCCACCACACCCGTCCGATGACGACACGCTTCGTCCGCAATGTCGTTTGCGAGTCCGGCCTGGCCTCCGTCTGGGCCACCGGCCTCGATGCCTGGGTCGTCATTGCCGCCCGGTCGTGCCGCATGTTTTCGTACGGCGCCAGCTCGCTGATCCTCGCCCTCTTCTTCGCCGAGCTGCACGTGTCCGACGAGCGCATCGGCCTGTTCATGACGCTGACGCTCGCCGGCGATGTCGTGCTGGGCCTGCTGCTGACGCTGGTGGCCGACCACGTCGGCCGCCGCCGCACCATTGTGGTGGGCTCGCTGCTCATGGTGCTGTCGGGCGCGACGTTTGCGCTGTGCGAAAACTATTGGCTGCTGCTGCTGGCGGCCGTCGTCGGCGTCATCAGCGCGACGGGCGGTGATTTTGGGCCCTTTCGCGCCGTCGAGGAGTCCATCTTGTCCGAGGTGACAACGCCCGCAACGCGCGCCGACGTGCTCGTGTGGTACGTGACGACGTCGGCGCTGGGCACGGCGGCGGGTACTGAGGCGGCAGGCCGGCTGCTGCACTACATGCAGACGGCACCGGAAGCGGGCGGGCTGGGCTGGCCGCTGCTGACGGCGTACCACGCGTGCTACTGGGCGTATGCGGCCATGGGCGTTGTGAATCTGCTGCTGTGTCTGGTGCTGTCGCGTCGCACCGAACTGCGCGGTGGTCAGCCGTCGGCGGCGGGCCGGGACGGCACGGACGGTGCCGCTGAAGTCCTCTTGCCGGCCCGGCCCAGCAGCGACCTCGACGAGGCTGAAGTACATGACGTACAACAACCCCCACCCCCACCTACCCCCCGCAACCGCTTCAGCCAAATCTCAAAGCAGACGCGCTCCATCATGTACGGCCTCTGGTTCCTGCTCATGGTCGACTCGGTCGCCGACGGCATGGCCAACATTTCCTTGACGTCGTACTACCTCGACTCCAAGTTCCACATGGGCAAGGACGCGCTCGGCAACGTGCTCAGCATCAGCTACCTGTGCTCGGCCGTCATCAACATCTTTGCGGGGCCCTTGTCGCGCTACATGGGTCTCGTCAACACCATGGTGTTTACGCACGTGCCGTCGTCGGCGGCCGTTTTGCTGTTCCCCTTACCGACCAGCCGTGCTTTGACATACATACTGCTGGTTGTGCGCATTGCGCTCAACAGCCTGGACCAGGCACCGCGGGCCGCGCTGATTGCAGCCGTCGTGCGGCCCGAGGAGCGCACAGCCGTCATGGGCATCACGAGCATGCTGCGGACGCTGGCGTCGACGACGGGCCCGTCGCTGACGGGCTTGCTGGCGGGCCACGAGCGGTTCTGGATCGCGTTTGTCGTGGCCGGAGCGCTGCGTCTGGCGTACGACTTCGGGCTCTTTGCCATGTTTGTCAACATTCGACTGTACCAGCATGAGCCGCCGGCAGCGACAGCGGCAGCCACCACTGCCGACGGAACATACAGCAGCGTGCCGGGGCATCCCGACGGGTTTGCTTTGGACGAAGAAGGCGAGGTTGGGCATTTATCAAATCAGTCACAGTTACGACAATTATAGAACGACAACAAGTCTATTATCTATTACATGCTAGTGGTTTCCACGTCCACACCGCACCTACTGGATCAGCTGGCCGTGGTAGTACTTGGTCTGCTCCTTGTAGGTCGAGACGTCGCGGGCCGCGACGCCCTCGAGCGTGCGGTTGGGGAAGCCCTCAAACGACAGCGCGTAGGTGGCGACCGAGTGCGACACCAGCTTTGCATTGACCTCCCAGGCGTCCAGGGCCAGGTTGGTGGTGTTGTCGCACAACTGGTGGTAGCACGGGTCGTACCAGGCGCCGGCGGTGCCGCCAAAGATGGCAGCCTCGGCGCCCGTCTTGACGCCCTCGGCGCCCGTCGCGATGCCGCCGGCCGGGATGCCCGCGTTGATGAAGCCGTCGTAGTCGCTGCGGCCGTCAAAGGGCACCATGGTGTAGTTGAGGCCGTGCGACGTGTAGTACTCGGTGTACAGGTCGCGCAGGGCCTGCGAGCCGGCCGGGTTGACGTCGTCGGTGGCGTTGTACACCTGGTAGACAAAGTTGGGGCTGGCCAGCATGTCATAGTCCATAAACAGGCGGATCTTGAGGTTCTCCTCGTCCGTCAGGTGCTCGGCGTAGTAGTCGGAGCCCAGCAGGCCCTCCTCCTCGGCCGCCCACCAGGCGAAACGTACGCAGTTGTTGACGCTGTAATTGGACAGCTGCGTGGCAATCTCCAGCAGCGTAATGGTGCCGCTGCCGTCGTCGTTGATGCCCGGGCCCTCGGTCACGCTGTCGCTGTGGCCGCCCAGCATGACGCAGTTGTTGGGGTCGCCGCCGACGGTCTGGGCCAGGATGTTCTTGGTCTGGACGGTCACGACTTCGGCGTTCATGTAGGCGGTGCCGCCGAGCGCGGTGCCGTTGCCCAGCGCGCGCACAAGCTTGAGACCCTCGGCGTCCGAGATGCCAAAGGTGGCCACCTGGTGCTCGGTCGGCGTGCCCAGCGTGCCGCCGAGGTCGCCCTCGACGTTGTTGTAGACGACGGCAGCGACGGCACCGGCCGCACCGGCCAGCTCGGACTTGGAGCCAAAGGTGCAGGTACCGCGCTTGATCAGGGCAATGGAGCCGTTGACCGAGGCCGGGTAGTTGGCAGCATCGCAGCCCTGGTCGGCGACGAGGGCGAGCGGGGCCGTGACGGGCTTGTTGTTGAGGGTGCCGGGCGTCAGGCTCATGGGCGACGCGTCCAGGGTGGTGCCGTTGATGACGAGGCTGGAGTTGAAGACGTTGCCGGTGGTGGCGGGGAAGGACTGCTCCCAGACCTTGTAGTAGCCGTCGACGCCGTGCTGGGGATTGCCGCCGCCGAGACGCGACACAATGGACTTGACATAGTCCAGGGTGCCGTTGTGGCCGGCGCTGCCAATGACGCGCGTGGGGTGGCCGTACTCGGGCTCGCTCTTGGTGGCAATGTCAAAGAGCGCGCCGGCGTGGCCGGTGAGGCGCTCCATGTTGATCTTGGACTGCAGAGCCTTGGAGCTGACGAGCGGCTTGTTCTTGGGGCCGCTGCTGGCCAGGTCGGCCGTCAGGGCGTCGGCAAAGCCGGCATTGGCGGGCGCGGCGGGAACGATCATCAGCTGCTGGCCTGTGGCAAGGGGCGAGGCCAGGGCGGCGGGCGCGCTGCCGAGCAGCAGCGACGCGGCAAGGGGGAGTTTCCAGCAAGGCATGATGATGGTGTTGTTGTTGTTGAAGGGCAGATAAGACGGAACAAGAGCAGACGAGGAGAAGTGGCTGACGAGAAAGAAGAAGCAGAAGAAGAAGAAGACGACGATGAGCGCGACAATGCGCGGTAGATATACGCCAGACGGCTGCCGTGACCACGCCATTTTTCTTTTGTTTGTTGGCTCAATGCCCATTTTCTCGATACGACGTGCGGAAGAACAAGGCTCTATCGCGAGATTGGCACTACTCGTACAGGAAGATGCCGGTCCCTATCTGGAAGGCCGATCTGGGCGCGACCTTTTTTTGGAAGGAGCAAAGCTTCGCCTGGACAGGTAGCTCTGGCTTGGCAGCTTGGTGTGTCTTGGCTCTGGCTGTTGTGGGGGCCCAGATAAGGGCGAATTGGCGGTGATTAGGTAAGTTGGCACGGGTCGGGCTCACGGTTCGTCTGATTATGGCGTATCACCAGCACGCTTGGCGGCCATCTGCGCTGCTTGGCACGCCAATGCCGCTCGTATCGGGGGATGCCCTTGCATCTGGTGTTGACAAAGGCAAAGGCATGATCATCGGTGTGTTGATCAGTCCCATGCCGTCGGGGTCTACGAGTACTCAATATGCGTCCGTTGACCGGCCCAACGGCGAGGCGATCGATGCAGATCAAGTTGATGCCTTCCCGTTGTGATGTGCCTGGTGACGTACTTTGATGGCAGTTTCAATGGGCAGTTTGAAATGTGCAGTGATGATCTCACCAGCCTGCTCACAACAGACGTCAACAAGCCCAACAAACGACATCAAAAAGACTGCAAATCAAAACGACAACAATGGTGAAAGCAGTGCTAATCGGACTGCCATTGTCAGGAACCAACGGATCAGCACACACTAGCAGTTTAGTTGCCATTTTACCTGCTTGTCATCGTCTACGAGTAGCTGTGACGGTTCTTTGTCGTGCCTGACACACCGCTCGGCTTCACATCCCTTGCCCAGTGACTCGTGCACGTGACTTGAACTCAGGGTCCAGCTGTGCGGAAGTCGGCAGATAAGCAAGCGAACCACAACCCCGTCGGCAGACAATCAAGCGAGTCCACTCTACCGGCACACAAGCGAGTCCACTCAATCGATGGCGTCCGTAGCGATCACCACGAGTTTGAGCTAAGACGAAGGATGATGCGACGTGATGCATGCAGTTGAGTTGATTAAGGCAAGTTCGGACAGCAGCACAGTAGTTATGCTGCACAGCTTTTCTCTCCTTCTCTTTCTTTTATGTATTTTTATTTTATTTTCATATTTACCCCCCCTTACAAACAACATCCGATGCTCACGGAGCTTTCGACCGTCCGCTGCTCGGCCGATGCTCCGGCCGTGTCCAGCGACGGCTGTGATTCGCCAGTACTGCGGCAAGCGGGTCCACTCTCGGGCAACGTGTGGATCCCCACCGCCCTATATAAGCACCTCTGACGACGTCAACAGCACGACGAGTCGGATCGAGACAAGAAGTTGCATGCTCACAAGGTTTATGCACGGCAGTTTACAAGTTGCTCTAGCTAGAACAAGCACCATATCTCCAACTCGGTCAGCACTCGCGCGTTTCTACGACCGTCCACGCCTCGCTGCCTGCAGATCAAGACGTGCTTACAGCCGGCCAAGCACTTACAACAGCCTGCCCATGGTCTCTGTCCGCGTTCCTGCCCTTTTCCTTACGGCAGCAGGCGCAGCTCTGGTGGCGTACAAGGCCCGCAGCTTCTCGTCCTTTTCTCCGCAAGCCAGCCCCCACCCCTCCATCAACGACATTATGCCCCGCGGAGCCGTGATTGCGCTGTCGCACGGCGGCGGCCCGATGCCCGTGCTGGGCGACCCGGACTCGGCCGAGCTGGTCAAGAGCTTGAAGACGCGCGTGCCCAAAATCCTCAAGCTGGACGACGCGGCACAGCGGCCCAAGGCCATTGTGCTGGTGACGGCGCACTGGTCCGAGAACCAGCCGACCATCTCGTCGGGTGCGCGCCACCGGCTGCTGTACGACTACGGCGGGTTCCCGGCCGAGGCATACCGGCTCAAGTACGATGCACCGGGTTCGCCCGAGGTCGCCCAGCGCGTGGCCGAGCTGCTGCGCGACGAAGGTCTTAGCCCTGTGCTGGACAGCGAGCGCGCGTGGGACCACGGCGTATTTATCCCGATGCTGCTGGTGCGGCCGCAGGCGGACATCCCTGCCGTGCAGATGAGTGTGCTGCGCAGCGAGGACCCGGCGCAGCATTTCGCCATGGGCCGGGCGCTGGCGCGGCTGCGCGACGAAAACGTGGCCATTGTCGGGTCCGGTTTCGCCAGCTTCCACAACCTGCGGCTCATGTTCTCGGGCGGCACGCGGCAGCCGGCGATGAAGAGCACGATTGGCGAGTGGAACAACAAGATGACCGTGGCGGCGACGACGACGGACCCCGACGACCGCGACGAGGCGTTTCGCAACTGGCGCGCGTGGCCGGCGGCGTTTGTGGCGCACCCGCCGGGCGGTGCCGAGCATTTCCTGCCGCTGATTGTGTGTGCGGGCGCGGCGGGCACGGACGCGGGCAAGTACTATGCGGACGACTATTTGGGGATTGACATTGTGTCGTATTACTGGGAGTAGTTGTGTTGGTGAAGTCGAGGGGATAGGATGTCGTCAGTGATGACTAATCAAGCATTACATCATAGCCTACAAGGCGGTGAGACTGTTGGTACGAACCCGTAGAGTCAGACGGTGGATTCTGCCAGGGACCCGCTAAAAAGCACCCCTCCACGATTTTGATTTTTGTTAGTGATGCATCACGAGTGCACACTTTTGTTGATGACATTGATGAGTGAAAACAATATTTAAAAACTTGAATACTCAACTACTCAACTACTCAACTACTCAACTACTCAACTACTCAACTACTCAACTACTCAACTACCAATCAACCACCCAATGTCCTTTGAACACTCGGACAGCGTCGGCAATGTGTCCAGCCACGTGCGCACGGTCGGCCAGCTCAAGACGGGCGACAGCCGGCGCGTGCGCGACAAGGCGGACCGGTCGACGCGCGACCAGGTGCTGGACCTGCGGACGCAGACGGTGCTGGTTCAGCTGATCAACCGCGACCTGATCAGCGAGGTGCACGGCGTAATCAGCACGGGCAAGGAGGCCAACGTGTACACGGCAGTGCTGAATGTCTATGACGACGACGACGGGTCGCTGCGGCGCCAAGAGTACCGGGCGGCCAAGATCTACAAGACGTCGATCCTGAGCTTTGTGGACCGCGAGCGGTACATTGTGGGCGAGCACCGGTTCCGCGGCGGCGAGCACAAGGGCAACAACCGCAAGATGGTCAAGAAGTGGGCGGAAAAGGAGTTTCGCAACCTGCAGCGGCTGCACCGCGCGGGCATTCCGTGTCCGTTTCCGATCCAGCTCAAGGTGAATGTGCTGCTGATGAGTTTTTTGGGGACGGACGGCGTGGCGTACCCGCGGTTGCAGGATGCGGTGATTGTGCCGGAGGTCGACACGGAGGCCGACACGGAAGAGACGGTCGAGGAGGGTGAAGAGAACGCCAACGAACCAGCCGAGTCCGACAAGGAAAGAGCTGCGTCCAGCGTGGCCCACCAGTGGTACGACCTCTACGTGCAGATGCTCGGCCTGATGCGCCGCCTCTACCAGGAGTGCCGGCTGGTGCACGCGGACCTGAGCGAGTTCAACGTGCTGTACCACGACCACACGCTCTACCTGATTGACGTGTCGCAGAGCGTGTCGTTTGACCACCCGCACGCGCTCGAGTTCCTGCGCATGGACATTCGCAACGTCAACACCTTCTTCCGCAAAAAGGGCGTCGACACGCTGCGCGACCGCACCGTCTACGATTTCCTGCAGCAGGCCACGCCGACGGCCGACGAGCGGCGCGCCAACCCGGCCGTGCTGGCCGACACCATTGAGCAGCTGTATGCGGCGCGCCCTACCGTGGCCGCCGACTCGGCGCAGGAGCGGGCGGCGCTCGAGGTCGACAACGAGGTGTTTCACAACCAGTACATCCCACAGACGCTGCAGCAGGTGTACGACGCCGAGCGGGTGGCACGGGGTGCCGGGCCGGTGGGAGCCGACGGCGCGGACCACCTGGACGCGCAGGACTCGCTGTACAGCCACATGCTGGTGACCAAGATGGAGGGGGCGCGGCTGGATGGCGGCGATGGTGACGACGTCGCATCGGAGCTGTCCGAGGACTCCACAGGCAGCGGTGTGTCGCTGCAGAATTCCGATTTCGACGAGACGACGCAGCGGCCACGCGGCAAGCGGTTCGAGGACAAGGAGTCGAAAAAGGCACACAAGCAGAGCGTCAAGGAGCAGCAGCGGCAGAAGCGGGCGGAGAAGATGCCCAAGAAGCTGAAGAAGAAGCTGGTGTCGCGGACGTCGTCGAGGAAGTAGGGGCAAGCAGGATGGAGGATGGGTTTAGATGGGATTTGGATGGGATCTGGACGGGATTTGAAAAGCATCGGTTTGGATGAGGAGGACATATCAGGGTCGGGTTTGCATTACGGCGTTTAAAATGATGGAAATTTGATATATCCATTTGTTGATTCTTCTTTGATTGTTGATTGATTGTTTTTGACTGTTGTTTGACTGCTGTTTGATTGTTTTCTATTCTGTGATTGTCCATTTACTTTCTGATTGTTTTGATTGTTTTGATGGTTTGCTGTTTGATTACCTTCATCAAAAGTCTATTTACGTCGACCATGTGGTCATGAACGACCAGCTGCCGCTCTACAAAATACAACAAATACTCGTACACGTACTCGTTCTTTGTACTTCTTGAATTCACCCTTGTCTGTCGATCCCACAACCCATGCATCCAATTAAACGGGCGTTGCATTGCTTCGCCTCGACCGTTCCGGAAGCCAAGACGGCATTCCTCAGCTGCTCGTCTTGGCATCGGGTGTCTCCAACGCGTCCATGATACGCTGTGAGGGCTTTCTCGTATGATTTAGACGTACAGTCGCTCGTTACGTACAGTTTGTGCCTATTCCATACGAATATGAATCTTGACTCTTGTTTTCGTTTTCGTGTCTTGGCTCAGGCCATGCAGCGACAACACAAGCAGCAGACGACGGGGACGGGGTCGTGGACGAGAGCGGTGGGTTGCATCCACACGCATCACACGGAAGATTGCAGGTCTTGGCGGCAGTGCCCAGCGGTTTGTGTGTCCGGTGCTGGGCAGCCAGCTGGGCTTGGCGGTGCAGGCGGTCAGACGTATTTATATTGATAGGGGGAGCGTCATTGTGTCGAGACACCGTCTTCGTACCAAGTACATACTCATACTTTCTTCTCTCTCCCCTGCCACCTGCCACCAAAATGAAGGTCCTCGTCGCCACGCATCCGTCTGCCAGCTGCTTCAACCCGGCCAAGCCCGTCGTCGAGGAGCTGCTGCGTCGCGGCCACGAGGTGGTCTGGCTGACGGGTCCTGGGGTGAAGGACAAGGTGCTGCGCGTCGGTGCTCGGTTCGTGCCGTCCACGGCAGCACTCGATGATGATGATGATCTCATCACGCGCATCCCGGCACAGATCAACGACTTTTGGCGTGTGGTCAAGGGCGGCAAGAATGTCGACGGCGACGACCACAACGAAAAGGACTCGCCTCCCTTTTCCGCCGACGTCCTCCTCGTCGACTCGTGCACCCACGCCGCCCGCTGCTTCATGGACCTCACCGGCACGCCCTATGCCACGCTCGGCCTCTGCCCGCTCGTCACCCTGGACCCGGAGATCCCGCCCCATGGCTCGGGACGCCAGCCCCCGACGACGCGTCTCGGCCTCTGGCGCAACCAGTGCCGGCACTGGCAGGCCTTTTTTCGTTTGACTTTTCTTGCGCGACCGTCGTCGGTGTCGGCCGAGCTCAACATGGTGCGTCGCCGGCTGGGCCTGCCACCACGCAGCCGCTGGCGCAGCTATGCCGACGACGCTCACTCGCCGGACCTGCACATCCAGATGACGACGCCGCTGTACGAGTTTCCGCGGCGGCGACTGCGGCCGAGCGTGCTGTTTGTCGGGCCGCTGCAGACGGTTCAGACCACCACCGCCACCACCAGCGACGACAAAACCGACGCCGACTGGCCAATGCCGCCGTGGTGGGTCGAGATGCTCAACCACGCACGCGAGCGCGTCGTCTGCATTGCCCCGGGCTCGGCCGCGCTGGTCCGGCCCACGGTCGAGGCTTTGGCCCACCGCGACGACCTGCTGGTGATTGTCACGGGGCGGCATGCCGAGGGTTTGTTTGGGGGGGTTGAAGGTGACGAGGAGGTTATCGACACCGACGAGGAGGATGACACCGACACTGCATCAACAACCGGCCTGGCCGACAACTACCACGACGCTCCCCTCAAGCGACCCGCCAACGTCCGCACCGCTGCGTCTGTCCCCCTGCTGCGCCTGCTGCCCCACGTCGGCGTCATGGTCTGCGACGCCGCCTACTCGGCCACGCTGGCCGCCCTCGGCTGCGGCGTGCCGCTGGTCTGTGCCGCCCGGGACGGCGATAAAGACCGTGCCGACGTCGCCAGCCGCGTCGCCTGGTCCGGCGCCGGCATCGACCTCGGCACGCCGGCGCCCTCGGCCGACACAGTGCGTGCCGCCGTCCTGCGCATCGTCGAGGCCGGACTCGGCAGCAACAGCCGGCGGGATTCGCGGAGCTCGTCGTCGGTTATGGTCATGTCCGCCGCACAAACGACGGCGGCAGCGGCCGACGACGCACTGTTGCCCCCCACGGCCTGCATCCACGGCCCCGACCACAACTACCGCGCCGCCGCCAAGCACATCCGCGACGATTTCGCGCAGCACCGCGGACCCGTCGAGGCGGCCGACGCGATCGAGTGTCTGGTGCTGCGCAAGAAGACGGGGCGGCGCATCAGCCTGGGGCCGCGGCGGTCGTCGCTCAAGGTGCCGACGCTGGGGCGGCTGTAGTAGCATGATGGACGACGATGATGATGATAATGACGGCGTTTTGCATTGGATGGATAAAAACATGGGTTTTGATTTTTGATTTTTGATTGTTTTTGTTTTTTTCTTACTGATTGTTCTGTTCTGTTTCGATTTTCATTTTCTTATTCTCTAACTCTTCAGAGAACTAATACCATCACTACTCATACAAGGGCACTGGTAACTGCGATGAAAAAAGCACAGTTGTTCATTGTACAAGGAAGCCTTTCACTGACAGTCTGATAATGAACAAGGTGGCTGTTGCTGTCGTCTATGAACATCGACTATAATGAACTTTAGCATCAACGACAACTATGAACACAAGTGATAGACAATCACCGTATTGGATGAGAAAAGTGAACATGGCAGCATCTACGAGACGAATGCTCAAATGTATATAAAGAGCCAGTCCTGGACGTTGTTTCCGACAATTATCACCATCATCATCATCATCATCATCACAATCACTCACCAACACTCTAAACACTACACTCACCACCACAACCACCATCCCACCACCAACATGTGCGAGTACGTCGATGCCAAGTACAAGTACGTCGGCTGCCACGCCTGGCCGCGCCACTTTCTCATCGAGCGCTTCTACAGCCAGTGTGCCAAGGGCATCAAGAACGGGGCCAACTGCCCGGACAGCAAGCCTGCCCCGGGCGTCAACAACAAGCCGGCCATGAACAAGGCCGGTCCCTGCCCCCACTGTGGTTAAGTACGAGTGAGTTCGTTGGTGAGGTGATTGTCTGATGTGTACTGACTGAGGTTTGTGATGTGATGGAGATCTTGATGTTGATCTGGTGATGGACCATCTTAGTTTCGTTGATTGCTAATTGACTGTTGATCATCTGCGTTTATTGATACCTTTTGGTTTGTGATTATTCTTGATTTAATTTGTGATATCTTCATGTGAGGCATTACGTAGACTATAAACTAACCTTCAGCGAACCGTCTCAGTCAGCAAACCGACTCAGCGAGTACGCAGCCAAAGCAGCATCCGGCTTCCCAGTAGCCACCGCCTCGGCCTGCAGCTCGCCGACAATTGCCGACAGCGTGACGCCCGAGTGCATCACCGCCACTATTAGGCCCGGCCGGCCCGCGACGTCGCCGAGAATCGGAAGGCCGTCCTTTGGGTCGGGCCGAACGCCGACGGTATAGTGGTCGAGAGCAATGAGGGCGGCATCCTCCGGTCGGAAGAGCGCCCGCGTCTGTTCCATCAGCGACTCGGCATACGACTGGCTGTCCACGGGCGAGTCTGCCACTGCATCGCCCTCGCCGATAAAGTTGGCGCCCACCAGCAGCCGGCCCTCGGCGGTCTGGCGCACGTGCGGGCCCGACGACAGCACAATGCCGTTCAGCAATCGCTTGGGCAGCGGCTTGGAGTGGGCCAGCAGCCCGGCGCGGCCCTCGACGGGGATCGTGATGCCTGCCGTCGCGCACAGCTGTTTGGTTGCAAGGCCCGCAGCCACAATGACGTGGTCGGCCGCGATCGTCGTGCCCGACGCCGTCACAATGCCTGTAACTCTGCCGTCGTCCTCCACGACAAGCGATGCGACAGACGTGCCCGCAAGCACCTTGAGGCCCAGTTCTGTTTCAGCATGCTTCAGCAGCACCGCAGCGGCATCGCGTGCCTCGACGGCCCCCTCTTCCGTCGCCAGCACACCCCACCCCCACGGCGGCAGGGCAGCAGCTGCCAAGGCCGGCTCGGCTTCGGCAATGGCTTTGTTGTCGACGCGCTGCACGTCGTAGCCCCAGCTCTTGTGTTCTTGGAGGAACGCCTCGAGCGCGGCCGGCGGCTCGTCCCACTGGATGCAGCCCTTCCAGTTGATGAGGCTACTTAGTCCTGGGACAATGCCACCTGTGTTAGCCTCCTCGGTGCCATCGCCGGCCAGCACGCGCCAGCGCGCCAGCGACCGACGGCGCAGCTCATAGTAAAAGCGCGGGTTCTCGCGGTTGGCGTTGAGCCAGGAAAACGAGTCGGGCGTGGCCGTGCCGCCGACGTCGGCCGCCACGACGGTGACCTGGAGGTTGTCGTCGCTCTTGGGGCGCGCGGCCAGGTGCCACGCAATGGACGCGCCGACGATGCCGCCACCGACGACGACAACTTTTCGGGGTGAAGACATGTCTTGTCGTTTCAATTATTAAGTAATGTGGTGTGTGGCGTTGTGCAGGTAGCCGGATAACACCCCGCGTTCGTCAGACAAGCTTCATTATGTAGAAATAACTCACCATCACCCAAGTTACACTTGACTTTCCTAGGCTGTCCGTTATCATACGCAACATAATCTATTCTCATTTTTCTAAAAATTTTATATCAGTCTACTTTCCTGCGTCAGTCAGCCTAGCTCACCAGCCGATGCCACGATGCCACTGCAGATGCATGACGGAGGGGCTCCTGCAGTTCTTGGCTTGGAGGGAGCCGACGGGTTGCCTCGTCACTGCAGGTAAATAAGATCAATGCAGGTCATAAGAGCACAAGCATTCAAGACAGGACGCAAGTGGACGTCATTCTCCCCAACAACACATCCATCATCCAGACAAAAGACCAAAATGCCTCGCAAAGCCCTCATCATCGGCATCAACTACACCGGCTCGGCGCACGAGCTCGCCGGCTGCGTCAACGACGCCTACAGCATCCGCGACTTTCTCGTCAACGAGCGCGGTTTTCCCGACGACGCCGACAGCATCGTCGTCATGACCGACGAGCCCGACAATGACGGGTCGTGGCGCTACCCGACGCGCGACAACATGCTGCGCGCCATGCGGTGGCTCATCCAGGACAGCGGGCCGCGGGACACGCTGTGGCTGTCGTACTCGGGGCACGGCTCGCAGACGGCGGATTCCAACGGCGATCTTCCGGGGGGGTGAGGCTTTTTCCGTCTATATTGACTGACTTGTCCTAACGAGCAGCTACGACGATACCATCTGCCCTGTCGACTACGAGACCAGCGGCCAGATTTACAGCACAATGGTACGTCTCTTTACTTGTTGGTCTAACAGTGCCTGACTGTCTTCAGCTCCATGATACCCTCGTCATGCCCCTCCACAACAATGCTCGCCTCACCATCCTCTTTGACTGCTGCCACTCCGGCTCCGCCTGCCAGCTGCCCTACATCTACCGCCCCGACGTCGACGGCAACATTGTCAGCGTCGCCGCGCTGGCCAAGAACGCCCTGCGCGAGGGGGCCCTCTTGCTGGATTCGACCAAGGATTTTTTGGACGGCGACGGCGACGGTCGGGGGTTGTCCGTGTCCCGCGACACTTTACAAGAGGCTGGCACGCTGCTGCGCGGCTTCTCGGGCTTTGCCGACGACGTGGCCAACTTGGCTCGTGCAGCACTAACTGGTGACGACGGCAACGGCGAGGCCAACGAGGACGGACTCGTCAAGGCCGACGGCGAATGGGCCGACGAGCACTCGGCCGTCGTCAAGGACGTGTGGCTGTTTTCGGGCTGTGCCGACGACCAGACGTCGGCCGACACCAGGATTGGCGGGCGCGCCACGGGCGCCATGTCGTGGGCGTTTATCAACACGATGCAGCAGCTGGACGAGCCGTCGTACATTGATGTAGGTGCAGGTGCAGGTATACTCATAGTTGCGTGATGCTAACTTTCAGATCCTGACAAACGCCCGCGAAATGCTGCAGCAAAACTACTCGCAGATCCCGCAGCTGAGCTGTGGCGGCGAGTACGACCTCGACCAGAAGATTGTGGTAAGTTTTCCGGTTTGCTGGATCAGTTCATCGTTGACTCTTGCAGCTGTAACTTGTGAATATAGTCGATGATTCAATGCGATGATTATAGTCAGAAGTGTAGTAAGCCGTATCTTCCTGCGTATCTCACGTGAAATAAAATAACTAAACGGAAGGAACAAGATGGGCAAAACAGGAAGGAGCATGAGAGTACTCGTACCCTTGAGTCATCACAGAAGAGGCCACGCGTGCTCTTTCCTGAGATGATAAAAAATCGGTGCTACCTTCCTGGTTATTCTCCTATCATATGGATTAATAACGCAGTTTTTTAAAAATAACAAAAATAACAAAAAAAAAACAATCTACCACTTGCAGTAACATACATGAGTGTCGGCGCAACTCTGTAAGTCGTGATGACTAATCAATCAAGGGCGCTAAGAAAAAATACAAGCTTCACATCGTGAGCTCAACCGCCGTCCAACACACTGCCACACCGATCGCCAGCAATGCGACGGGTCTTTTTGCGGTTTCAGTCCAAAGCGCGCAACCTTGTCACGCTTCACGTCCAGCCAGCTGTGTTTCCGACTCGCACGCCTCAACGGGGTTCTCCAATTCAGGCGTGTAGTCTTTTCCAACAACCTCGTTTCTTTGCTTCTACTACCACCACCACCACCATGGGCGAACAAGACGCCCCCAGCGGTGGGCCGGCCAAGCAGCACAACTACCGCGGCGCCAACGAGCACCGCAGCGGCAACCGGCGAGGCGGCCACGGCGGCAAGGGCCGGGGCGGCAACAACAACAATGGCAACTGGAAGCAGGACAACCGGCCGACAAAGCGGCGGCGTGTGTATGGCGAGCGGAGTGCCGAGAAGGAGGGCGAGGGCGAGGGTGGAAGTGGAAATGGAGGTGACATCAACAGCCGCGACCGGCGCAACGACCGCGACGGTCGTCCGCCACCCCGGCCGTCCAACATGAGCATCCACTTCTCGGCCGAAGACATTGCCGCCGAGGAGCGCCGACCGAAACGCAAGGTGGCCGTGCTGATCGGCTACGCGGGCACGGGCTACTCGGGCATGCAGATCAACCACGACGAAAAGACGATTGAGGGCGACCTTTTCGGGGCGTTTGTGGCAGCGGGAGCGATTGCCAAGACGAATGCCGACGACCCGAAAAAGTCGAGCCTCGTGCGCTGCGCCCGCACCGACAAGGGCGTGCACGCGGCCGGCAACGTCATCTCGCTCAAGCTGATTGTCGAGGACGCCGACATTGTCGACCGCATCAACGCGGCGCTGCCGCCGCAGATCCGCGTCTGGGGCATCCAGCGCACCATCAACAGCTTCAGCTGCTACCAGGCCTGCGACTCGCGCTGGTACGAGTACCTGATCCCCAGCTACGCGCTGCTGCCGCCGCACTCCAAGAGCTACCTGGGCCGCGAGATGGAGGCGTCGGCCAAGAGGGCGGGCGATGGCGCGTACGAGGGCATGCGTGCGCGGCTGGCCGACGTGCAAGACTTTTGGGCCACGGTGGAGCGCGAGGCCGTGATGCCGATCCTGGAGCGGCTGCCTCCGGACGTGCGGCGCAGCGTCGACGAGCAGCTGCACGCGGGCGACCTGGCCACGGTGTCGGCGCGGAACTTTGATGCCCTGGAGGCGCCTGTCAAGAAGCCGGAGCCGGAGCCGGAGACGAAATCGGAGCAAAAGTCCGAGCCGGAGCAAAAGTCCGATTCGGAGCCGAAACCGGAATCGGAAGCGGAGGCAGAGACCACCCCCGCCGAGGGCAGCCACAAAATGGCCGTCGAGCAGGCCCTGCGCGACATCAAGGCCGCACACATTGCCGCCAAGCGCCGGTACCGCATCTCGCCGGCCCGCCTGGCGGCCCTGCAATCGGCGCTGTCGCAGTACGTCGGCACGCACAACTTCCACAACTACACGATCCAGAAATCGTACGGCGACGCGTCGGCCAAGCGCCACATCAAGTCGTTTCTCGTCAACCCGGACCCCATCCAGATCCGCGACACCCAGTGGCTGTCGCTCAAAGTGCACGGCCAGAGCTTCATGATGCACCAGATCCGCAAGATGGTGGCCATGGCCGTGCTCGTGGCCCGCTGCGGCACGGACCCGGCCCCCGCCATGGCGCTGAGCTACGAGCGGCGGCGCATCAGCATCCCGCGCGCGCCCGGGTTTGGCCTGCTGCTGGAGCGGCCGGTGTTTGAGACGTACAACAGCCGTGCGCAGGCCAACGGCAAAGAGCCGCTGGACTTTGACGTGTACGAAAAGGAGATGCGTGCGTTCAAGGACCAGGAGATTTACAAGCGCATCTGGGATGTGGAGGAGGAGCAGAATGTGTAGGTCCTGCAACCGTTTTTTCTCTGTTCTTAAAATGAGTACTCGTACTAACCCCCAGCTTCCATGCCTACTTTCACCAGATTGACAACTTCCGCTCGAGCTACTTCCTCTGGGCGGTGCCGGGCGGCTACGACGCGGCCTTTGAGCGGTTCGGTGGCACGGGCGTCAACCAGGACAACGGGCCCAAGGGACCGGAGGGGCTGGAGGATCCGGACGAGGACAATGAGAATCCCAACGAGGGGGAGGGATAGGGAGGTGACGGCTGCTTGAATCACATAGTCGTAAAATCAATGAAGATAAAAGAGAAGAGAAGAACATAATAGTCATAAAATCATTGAAGACAAAGAGAAGAGAAGAAGTTAATGGATATAGAATCAATGACGAAAAGAAGAACAGAGAACAATGGATTCAAATAGTCACAAAATCAATGAAGAAACGAAAAGAAACCAATGAATTCAAATGGCCATAAAATCAACGAAAGAAAGAAGAGAAAAGACTGAATTCAAATGGTCATAAAATCAATAAAGACAAAAGAGAAGATGCAATGAATTCAAAAGGTCATAAATCAACGAAAAGAAAGCAACAAGAAAACCAAATTAGAAAATCAAAAACGCCAACCGCAGTACTCAGCCTACGCACAGCATCCCTCCGTCTTGCCCTCCCCCTTGCCCTCCCCCTTGCCGTCCCCGTTCAGCGCCACGCTGCAGTTGACCGCCTGGCTGCTCGGCGGCACGTCCAGCGCCGGGTTCTTGACAAACACATTGGCCGGCCGCAGCGTCACGCGCAGCATCTCGCACGGCATCACGGGAAAGTCCTCGGGCCGCGGCGTGTGGTTGAGCCCAAACTGCAGCCACACCACAGGGTCGCCGCCCGTCAGCGCGTCCTGCCGCGACGCCCACGTGCGCACGCCGTCGCCGCCGCGGCTCTGGTTGGTCCACGTGCCGCCCGCGTACAGCTCGTCCTCGGCATACCGCGTCACGTACACGGGGTGGTCGGCAAACTCGGCCCGGCGGTAGTGGAACGACTGCTTGTCGGCCAGGATCGGCTGCATCGCCGGCAGGTGCACCTTGTACGACGCCGGCTGGCCGTTGACCGGGTGCCGCTTGGCCGGGTTCGTAATGTGCACGACGCGGCCCGTCTTGCTCGTCTCAATGTCGACGAACCCGCTCGTCGTCACCGGCGTCGCCTGCACCGTGTAGCCCACGCCGTGCGGGTTGAGTTCCGGGTCGCGCGGCAGCGCCACGCTGTCCTGGTACACCACCGTGTTGCCGTGGCCCAGGATCATGGGGTCGAGCCGCAGGCTGAAAAAGTGCTGGTGGTGGCCGGCCAGCACGCCCGGGTGCACCACCGTGCCAAAGGGGTGCGGCGTCGTGTCCAGGCTGCGGTCCACCGGCTGCGACGACACAATGCCCGTCGCCCGCACCTCGTACGTAATGTCGCCCGACAGGTTAAAGATCCACGCCAAGATGTACTCGTAGTTGGACACGGTCAGGATCGTCTGCAGCACAAACTCGCGCTGCCGCACCACGACGGCCCGCCCCGTGCGGTAGTTGGTGTGCTTCCACGCAATGCCGGCGTCCTGCTCGTGCATGCACACGACGTTGGGGTAGTCGGTCGGCTTGCCCTCGGCATTGGACAGCACGCCGCTCATGTAGTAGATGGCACCCAGGCAGTCGCAGCCCAGCTGCAGGTTGTTGGCCATGATGCCGGCGCCCACGTCGCCCAGGTCAAAAGCCTGCTTCTTGTGGAACGGGTGCCGCGGGTCGCCGTAGGGAATCGCCATGTCGCTCAGGCTCAGCCGGTAGAACAGCGGCAGCCCATCGTAGTGCACGTCGTACAGCACCATGCCCTCGCGCTGGTTGAAGCCAATCTTCATGTCCCACTTCTGCCAGGTCACGCGCCGGCCCAGCTCCGAGAACTCTTGGACTTGGAAGGACGCCCCCTCGGGCTGCACGACACGCAGCGGCTTGAGGTCTGCTCGGTAGTATGCATCATTTTTGTCTTTCGTCGCATTGATAATCTCGGGCACGTACTCGCTGGGCGGCGCCGGCTGCCACGGCTCCAGCTCGTCCAGCGTCTTGACTTTTGCGTCCAGACCCGTCGGCATCACGTCGATGCGCACAATCTTTTCCGTCACGCAGTCAATGACGGGCGAGATGGGCAGCGGAAACGCATAGTGGCAGCTGTCGACGGCGGTCGGGTTGGCCGGGTCGCGCATGTACAGAAAACACTGCATGACGCGGCGGTCGTCGCGAAACAGGCCCTCGTTGACGCCGTCGGACCCGTAGATCCAGGGGTCCGTCACCAGCACGGCACCCTCCGGCAACTGCAGCTTGGCCACGGCCGCCAGCACGCTCGGGTCCTGCAGCACAATCTTCTCCATGGCCTCAATCTCCTCGCCGTCGCCGTTGGCGTGCTTGTCGGCCGGCAGCCGCACGTTGCTGTCCAGCACGCCCGTGCTCAGGTTGGCCACGGCCTCGTGCAGCCGCTCCGTGTTGCGGATGTAGTAGGCCATGTACACGCGCCGCGCAATCGCCGGCAGCGGCGCTGTTCCTGTGCGCTCCGCTTCCAAGTACGGCACCAGCTCCGCCTTGGCCGGCTCCTTGAGCGTCACCACCTTGAACTGGAACCGCGTGTCGGCCGGCCACGCCTTGCGGACCAGGTCCGTCGACGCCGTGATCTCGGCCGCCGTAATGGGGCCGAGCGGGTGGGAGGGAATCACCTTGACAGTCATAGTGGGGGGGGGGGGGGGGGGGGAAGGAAAAGGAAAATCCGGCAGGGGGGGAAAAAAAAAACCCAAAGGTGGAAAAAAAAAGAGACGAGGAAGAAGCGAAGGTAGTTACGGTTCACCCTAACTCTATTATAGTAGAAAATATTGT